>JANAVB010044619.1:9166916-9187580 GCA_029216955.1 Iris pallida
GGCCGTCCTGTCCCGGACTCGATTTTATACGACTTCTAGAGGTGTCTGCTTATGTCAGGGATACGAGGGCTGGAGCGAGCTGGACATATTTAGACCTGGCACAACAAGGCTACACATAATCGGATTGCTTGTCAGTTAGATCGGGCCTTGGACAATAGTGAGTGGTTCAGGTGCTTTCCGAACTCGGTGGCGGAAGGTCTGGCGGCGGGTACTAGCGACCATTCTCCTATCCGGGTTGGCCTCTGTGAGAGACCCACTTTGAGGGCGAGGCCGTTTCGGTATTACAACAGTTGGTATCTGTCGGCAGGATATAAGGAGGTGGTTATGGGAGAGATACAGCACTTCCGGGAAGGTACGACCCAGTTCCGTATGGTTCATAAGCTCAAGCAGCTCAAGCAGGTCATCAGGGGGTGGGTGAAGACGAGACCGCAAACTTCTCTGGCGGATAAGGAAGCCGAGCTTTGGGACACTCAGGTGGCCCTACAAACTGACTTTCTGAACGGAAAGCTGGCGACTAAGGAGAAGATCCTGATTGAGGAGGTCAGCATCATGAGACTGCAGGAGGAGATTAGTGTGGCACAGAGGGCTAAATGCACCTGGCTCAAAGATGGAGATCGCTGCACCAAATTCTTCTATGATGTGATCCGTACCCGTCAGCACCGGAACAGCATCCCCAGACTTTTGAATACTGAGGGACGTCTTGAAGGAGACCCGGTGGAGATTCAGGAGGAGGCCGTCAGATTTTATACTGACTTATATCAGCAGACAGACTACTCTAGCACGTTCCCTGCCCTTGTCATGAAGAGACTGGTCTCCCGCCATGGGAACAGTCTGCTTTTGGTACCTGTGAGGATGGAGGAGGTGGAAGACATTGTGATGAAGGCTAATCCCAACAAAGCTCCTGGGCCTGATGGCTTCTCTTCAGGGTTCTTTAAGCGACACTGGGGTGTGCTTAAGGCACCTGTTCTAGCAGCGGTTCAGGAGTTCTTTGTGGAGGGCCGACTCCTGAAGGAGATGAACCACACATTCTTGATGCTGGTTCCTAAGAAGGAGGGAGCGACCTCACTTACAGATTTTCGGCCCATTGCTTGTTGTAATTTTCTTTACAAGATAATCACTCATCTTATGTGCAGGCATATGAAGGGGATTATGCAGGGATTGGTGTCCCAGAATCAAGCAGCGTTCATCAAGGGCCGGTCGATAGCAGAGTACAGCTTGCTAGCTCACGAGATGTTGAGGGAGTTCAGCAAACCTGGGGGGATGAAGGCTTGTGTGAAGCTTGACCTCCGGAAAGCGTATGATACGGTCAACCGGGACTTCCTGTGTCACTTGATGCTTACCATGGGGTTCGACGAGAGGTGGGTTGCGAGGGTGAGGGAGTGCATTTGCTCTCCTACTTTCTCAGTCCTCATCCAGGGCACGCCGCATGGCTACTTCAGTAGCAACAGAGGGTTGAGGCAGGGTGACCCCCTCTCCCCGTATCTATTTACCTTGGTGATGGAGTACTTTACTTGTATGATGGATACGGTAGTGCATAGCAAGAGGATCGTTCCCTTTTTCCGGTTGGTGCGTCCAGTTGTATCCTATTTGATTTATGCTGACGACTTATTGGTGCTACTCCAGCCTTCCATGCGAGGAATGGGAGCGCTCTCTGACATTATGTAGGAGTTTGGGCAGCTTTCTGGGCTCCAGTTAAACCGGGAGAAGAGCAGATTCCACTTCAGCTCCCGGTGTACACTTCAAGAGGAGAGAGCCTTCGCTTTAGGAGTGGACAGAGGCGAGCTCCCAGTAAAATACCTGGGGGTCCCGCTGATGGTCAACTATGCCCGAGAGCAGGATTGCCACAGCTTGGTGGACTTTGTTCAGAGGAGAGTGGAAGGCTGGCAAGCGGCGGGTCTATCATTTGGCGGACGGATTGAGTTGGTGCATTCGGTTATTACAGGCATCACGATATTCTGGCTCAAGTCTATCAAGATCCCTATGGCTACTATTCGGAAAGTAGAGGCCATCTGTGCTGATTTCATCTGGAGGGGAGGGATGTATGCGATATCCTGGGACCAGTTATGTCGGCCTCGGGAGGAAGGAGGAGTGGGGTTGAGGCCTCTCCATGCGGTTAGGAAGGCTGCTTGTGTGAAGATGGCCTGGAGATTCATCAAGGGGGGTCGCTCTGGGTGGATTGGATGGCGAACAGATACCTGAGGATGACCAACTTCTGGGCCTGCAGGATAGACAATAATTTTTCGGTCACGTTTAAGGCCATTCCGAGGTGTAGACCGGTGCTCCAGACCGCTATCTGTAGGCACATGAAGGATGGGACGACTACCGACCTTTAGCTGGACCCTTGGTTGGGTTCCAGATCCCTACTTGAGATATTGGGAGGGCAGCTGGACAGAGAAGCGGGCAGGGGGATCACATGTAGTCGGATCATCAGAGATGGAGTTTGGAGGCCAGAAGGATATCCATATACTGCTCAGATTGCCGAGGAGATCCACTTTATTACTATTGACGCTAGCCAGGCGGAGGATTCATAGAGCTGGGCCGGCCCAGGTACGAGGGGCGGGTCAGGTCTATTCTGTTTTTGTAGCTGCTACGACTTGGTTCGGGCCCACCACGACCGGGCTGAGGAGGTGGACTTCATTTGGGGCAAGGGCGTTGCCCGAAAAATACAACTATGTGCATACCGTCTTCTTAGGAGTAGACTGATGACGAGAGACAGACTCCTCCGGTTTGGAATACAGATTCCGGATGCCAAATGTGTGCTATGTAATGAAGAGGATGAATCTATGGGGCATCTCTACTTTGTATGTCCGGTGACCTGGCACATTTGGACTGAGCAGTGCGTGCAGCTGAGAGGAGGAGTTGGGGTAGATAGAGACATTCGAAGCATACTCAGCTGGATCCGAGATCACAGAGGTAGGGATCCGGGGTGGGCCAGACGAGCCAGAGTCCGTCTCGCAGCGTCCGTTTGGCACATCTGGAAGGAGCGGAACAGACGGATTTTCGAGGGCTTGACTACACCCCTTATTGGAATTCTATATAACATAGAATTCGATGTATCAGTAATGGCCCCATAAATCTATAATTTGGGGCTTGGAAAGTTGTGATATTATGTACTGTAATACCTTTTTCGCTATATGCGAGGAATAAATTCACCCTTATTCCAAAAAAAATATAGAAAAAGGATAAATTTTATTCCAAAGCACTGCAATAATCGTACAACATACAATCAAAGTGGGACTCCCACTTCATCAATTCTCCATAGCATTTACATCAAATTCGATGTTATGGAGAATGCCCACCGGAGGGGTGACCAGCTCCTCAAATATCCGACGGTTTCGTTCCTGCCAGACATGCCAAACTGAAGCAGCCAGTCGAACTCTAGCGCTCCGGAACCAGTCCTCCCCTCGATTTCTACTATCCCGGATCACCGTGATGATGTCTCCAATACCCTTCCCAGAGTCGCATCCTCCCAACACTCTACTCTGCTCCTTCTAGATCTGCCAAGCCAGGCCACACTCGAAGAAGATATGCCTTATAGATTCTTGCTCCAGACTGCAAAGCACACACTTGGGATCTGGGACAGGCACTCCAAATGAACTCAAACGATCCCTAGTTAAAAGACGGCCCAGTAGAAGCTTGTAGATACAAAGCTGCATCTTCCTGGCTAGACCCTTGCACCATACGAACTCGTAGTCAGAACTCTGAGGAAGGGTGCACCGGATGAGATTATAGCAACTCCGGAATTGGAACTCTCCACCGGATGAGATTATAGCAACTCCGAAATTGGAACTTCCCAGTTCCCGGATACGCTCCAATTGGCTCCTAAATCTACCGATCAGTAGGCAAGCCCGGATCAATGGCAATAGTACAAATGATCCCACCCAGCTCCTCGGTAAGTCGATAAGACTTCGGCCTCCACTCCCCGTCGTGAATGATCCGACTACACGTCAGGCCCCGCCTGTCCTTTTGATATGTCTGGGCCCCCCTGATGTCCAATAGCGAGCTCCGATCTATCCAATGGTCCCGCCAGAGGTCCGTTCCAGACCCATCCTTTATGACCTTTCGGATAGCAGATTTAAGAACCCCTGTATCAAAAGACATTCTTGAACGTGACGGAGTGATTGTTGTTAGTAGCACACGTCCAAAAGTTGCCCTACTTTACGTATCTATTGTACATCCAGTCAACCCAGAGAGACCCCCATGTTGATGAATCTCCATGCCAGCTTAAGCACGGAGGCCTCCCTAATCTCCAACAACGGCCTAAGCCCCACTCCTCCCTCCTTCCTGGGACAACAAAGATGCTCCCAGGAGATCGCATGCATACCCCCCTCCAAATGAAATCTGCACAGATCCGCTCCACTTTCCTAACAGTGGCAATAGGAAGAAGGATGGATTGCGGCCAGAAATAAGGTACAGCCGTAATTACCGATCTGACCAGCTTGATGCGTCCTCCAAATGACAATCTAGCCGCTTGCCAACCTTCCACTCTCCTCTGAACGTACTCCACCAAACTATGGCAGTCCTGATCCCGTGCATAGTTGACCGTGAGAGGTACTCCTAAGTAACACACCGGAAGATCACTCCTCTCGATACCTAGCACGTCAGCCCGCTCCTCCTTCTGGGGACAGAGGGAGATGAAGTACATCCGGCGCTTCTTCCTGTTCATCTGAAGGCCCGAGAGGGAATGCAACTCTCCCATAATCTTTGCAAGCGTCTGCATACCCTCCGTCGATGGCTGGATGAACACCAAGAGATCATCAGCATATATGAGGTGGGTTACTGGGGGATCCACTCTCCGAAACAATGGGACCAGCCTTCCTCGGTGCACTGTTAGGTCCATCAGGCATGTAAAGTATTCCATAACAAGCGTGAACATGTAAGGAGACAGGAGATCACCTTGCCTAAGCCCACGATTGCTCTGGAAGTACCCATAAGGAATGCCCTGGATAAGGACAGAGAAGGTGTCACATACACATTTACACATATAAGAAAATATGCATGACACATACACATACACATACAATATACCCACGTATATATATATATATATATATATATATATATATATATATATATATATTTATATATATATATATATATATATATATATATTTTTTTTTAAGAAGAAGAAGACATATATTGAATAAAAAGGGGCTCATAGTGAGCGATACAGACTGTGTCTGGACCACACAAACAGAAGGCCCAGAAGAAAAGGGTACGAAGATCCGCAACCCGGATCAGCAAAACAGGGTACACGAGAAATATTCGAAATTCGAAAAACGAGTTTTCGAAAAGATTCGAAAACACAAAAGTCACGGGCGGGAATCAGAGCGCGTAATCCAACGAGAACAGAGTCACGTGGGGGCACGTGGCCAGTCCACGCGGGGCCCGAGGGTCCTGGTCCGGGCGAGGGGCCCGAGGGAGATGGGGCGCGTCCCGAGGAGCGCAGCCATCGAGGGGGCGGGGGGGCGACACCGGGGCCGGCGTCACGGGAGCAACGCCACGGCGGAAGGCACAGTGGCGCCGGCGGGGGGTACTCGACCGGGGCGAGCACGGACGCATACGGGCGCGTAGGGCCGGCCAAGGGAGAGCGCGCGCGGGGGAGCTCGACTCCGGCGAGGGACCGACAAGGCGCCGGTCAACCAGGAGGGATGGCGAGTTCGACTCCGGCGAGGGGCGCCGACAAGGCGCCGGTCATCCAGGAGGGTTGGCGACGCGGGGCACGCTACGACGGCAGGGGGAGGGCGACCTAGGGGGCCAACCTCAGGGACGAGGTGCGGCCGATAGGGCTGGAGAGCCGGCGGGCCACGGGGGCGCCGGAGGAAGAAGATGGCGCCGGCGGAGGGAAGGGGAGTTGGGGTCCGTCCACAGGGGAGACGTCCAAGGGGGGGGACAGGAGCTCCGGGGGGTTGCGGTCCTTCCACTGGGGAGACGTCGAAGCCGTCGAAGGGAGACAGAGGAGGGCGGCGGAGGGCTACGGCGAGGAGCAGTCGCCAAGGGGGAGAGCTCATCCGCGGGGGTCGCTGCAACCGGAACGACGAGGCAGGGGCGCCGCCGTCGCGAGCGCTAGGAGTGGCGGCTCGCGCCGATGGAGAGAAGGACCGCCTCCGTCGGGTGGTCGGCTGGGACCCAGAGCAACCCCGAGAAGGCCGGGTGTTGCCAGTAGACGCCGGCCGGGGGCAAGGGAGTCGGGGAGGAGGCGGGGGCAGAGGGGACTGCCGGGAGGGGGGCCTCCGCCACGGCGAAGGGATGCACGGGGGGCGGAGGCGCGGAGAAGGAGCCCATGGCCGGGGCGGAGGGGACCGCAGCGGGGGGTTCCGGAGGAGGGCCGCCGGAGGGCTCCGAAGGAGGGGCCAAGGCGGAGACGCCGCCGGAGGATGGGGCATCGGCGGACTGAGCCAATGAGGGGGACTGCTCCACCGGGAAGACGACGAGGGGAAGTAGAGGAGCGGGAGCGGCGCCTGCCAAGGGGGCGGGAGCAGCTGCGTATATATATATATATATATATATATATATATATATATATATATATTTTTTATTTATATATTTATATATATATATATATATATATTTATATATATGTATATATATATATATATATATGCATAACACATACACATTTACACATACAATATACATGACTCTAATACCTATGCATATAAGAAAATATGTGTATATATAGGGATACACACAATTTGTGAGCCACTAGACTAGTGTCAAAGTGTCATAAGAAATAGAGTGTTCACCATATGTGTTAGAGTCCAAAACTCACCAAATTGGTTCCTTTTTCAAATGTAACATGACAACCTATTAGTGTCCAAATGTGGACACTATACTAGCCTTGTACACAATTCACATGTCCATTTTGCCTATGAGACAAATGACAAACACTTGGTGTGCCATCAGGGCCGACCCTGAGCTGTTGGAGGCCCAAGGCAAAACTTCTAAAATTGGCCCTCATACATAATGTAAAAAAAATATAAATAAAACAAAATTTTGTTGTAGTCAAGATTTGAACAAGGACCTCTTAAATGTAAGTCTAGCATTATAACCACTACACCACAATATTTTTTTGTTAAAAAATGACACTTGATACATACTAGTTTTATTATAGACAATTCCATGTTGGTGCCCCCTTTCGTCAGGGGGCCCTGGGCCGTTGCCCGGCCTGCCCTGGGCCAGGGCCGCCCCTGTGTGCCATCCTTGGATTTTTTTCCAAAAGTGGCACAAATTCATTTTAACTTTCAAATAGAGGTTCATTAGTCTCAAAACTCTTCCTATGGGTAGTCCTAATCCATGGGTAAGTTTCTATTGGTGTCATGCACAAAAATGGTGCTTAAACTAAGAGAAATGATAAGAGTTTTACCTATTGGGAGATGGATTTCCAATAAAACTCTTAGGGATGGCTCAAGTGTCAAATATGACACAATCTCCAAGCTTTTGGACTCCTCTTCTTAAGCTCCTTGGTCTCCAAGCTCCAAGTCTTCTAGGATGAAGATTATGGGAAGTTTTAAAGGATTTTGGAGGAGTTTTGATGGAGGAAAATGTGGAAAATGGATGAGGCTTGTAGAGAACTCAACTAGGGTTTTTTGGAGGCTCAAATGAAAATAAAGAAGAGTGAGCGAACCCTTTCATGTTGGCTACCATAAATAAGCCCTAGAACCTACTTTGAAATGTCCAAAATACCTCTCAAGTTGTCATGAACACTTAACTTAATGTGGGGGTAGTTTGTAGTCTAAATGTTGGGTTAATTCTATTCCTAATCTTGACTCATCATTACTTAAATGTGTCTAGTTGTGTTCGTCCTATAGGTCCAAGTGGTCATGTCTAGTCCAATTAGGTCCACTAATACAAGGTCCAATAAATACACTAGTCTACCCATAAATGCAACCTTTATAAGCAATTAATTAAATAATTATATACACAATACAAATAATGTAAAATGACAAAAATAACCCTATCTAGGATTGTGGTAGTGACAAATCTACCCTCCTAAAAAAATTTTATTCTCGAATTTAAAGGCAAAACTAGCATAGAAATACAAGCAAGAGCAAGAGAATAATACCTCAAGGCTCGAAGAGATAAGAGTATCGCTCCCGCATGTCGTCCTCCCTCTCCCAGGTAGACACACCTGGAGATTGATGCCTTCATGCGACACGAACCAAGAAAATAACTTGGTTCCGGAGCACCTTCTCTCGATGATCCAGAATCTCCATAAACTGCTCTGGATAGTTGAGAGTAAGACCCACCTCTATCTCAGAGTGATCCAATACGTGACTAGGGTCTGCCAGTACCGTCTCAAGTACAGCATGGAACACATTGTGAACTCCCTTTAGCGTAGGCGGCAAGTCTAGTCAATAGGCCACTGTACCGACCCTCTCAAGAATGGTGAAAGGTCCGATGAATCGTGGACTAAGCTTCCCGTCCCTGCCAAAGCGAATCGTGCCTCGTGTTGGAGAAATCCTCAGGAATACCATATCGCCCACCTAATCAAAAAACAAGACTCAACACAAATACTAAAGCAAACAATTATAAGCAATAATAACCAAAGAACTAAAATTATACTTGTCACGACCCGCACCCTAGAGTAAGGGAACGAGACGTGGGTACGTCCAGCCTACGCCGCAGTGTCGGCAGTAGAATGCTGTCCTGGGTCACAACATCTAGCAATAATATACTAAGCAGTTTATACTCTCCGAATGGGGGTGACATGATAGAAGTAAACTCAATCACAACTAAGGAAGAAGAAGCACGATATGATATAGAACTCAAGGAATATAGATGATAAAATAGTCTAAGATAACATTCCAGTAAATATCCAGAGTACGAATCTCAGCTACTGAATATGAATGAATATATACAACTCAGAATCTCCAGACAGAAATAAAGTCTAGCTAAAATAGTCTCACTACTAAAATATCATCAAATAGTGACGTACTGTAGCGACGGCAATAAATGGCGTCGCCAGTAGCGACGTCGTTTTAAATACATCGCAAAACGTCGCTGTCTAGCGACGTTCTGCGACAGGAGGGTACTACGTCGCCGAAAAGCGACGTTCAGCGACATATTTTATGTACATGTCGCCACGTTGGTGACGTTTAGCGACGTCAAAACGTGACGTCGCTAAGTTATTTTACTTAGGGCACGCAGCTGCCTTCTTTCCCCCTCATTCTCACTCGAAAACCCAAAAATTTCATTTCCCCCCCCACCCCCCCCGGCGACTCCCTTCCCCTCTGTCAGTGCCCCCCCCGGCGACCCCCTCCCCCCCGGCGACTCCCTCCCCCTCCGGCGAGCTCCTCCTCCTCGAGATCCTCCTCCTCGAACTCCTCCTCCCCCAATCCGACCTCCTCCTCCTCTTCCTCAGGTAAACCCTAACCTAACTCCTCTCCTTCCTCCTCCTCCTCTCCCACGGACACACACACGCACACGGACACACACGGACACGGACACACACGCACACACACACACACAGACACAGACACACACACACACACACGCACACACACACAAACACGGACACACACGCGTGGACACGTGCACGAGACTGTACTGTGTTATTTGTGTTCGTGTGTGTTAAAAAATAATTTGGACACGATTGTGTCCTGTTTTGGTGGACACTCGACACGTGTGACTCTATGACACATACACATATCATTACCAACCATTAGATTTTGCTATTCATTGAATTTGGATTTCGAATTTGGTTTATCCCCAATTTTTTGATACGTAGTTCACTATATATTAATTTTCTGAGATTAACATTGGTTTAAACTGATTTTGAATGATTAAACCATTATGATTAATCCCATATCTTCTCTGAGAATTAATGTGCATGTTAGGGTTCACATTGATTGGGGATTCTTGGGTTTTCGTATGCCATTGACTGTCAAAACTGAGAACAGTTTTAATACACTATTTTCACATATTGGCACACACACATTACACTGAATTTTCTCGAGAAATTATGTACTGTTTACACCTATCTACACACACACATAAGTGTAACCTGAGAATATAAACACACACTACTGCTATCTACTGATTTTCCTGAGATTGATACACTGTTTGTGTATACTGTTTCTCTTATAGCTCACTCACATTACACTCAAAACCGAGAATAGCTAATTCACTCACACTATTGATTCCTATGTACACACACACATTGAGACACCTAGCCCATGTTATGTACACACACATGGCACACTTTACCCTATATACACACACCCTATTGTACACACACACTGTTAGCACACCACACACATGACACACACACACATATATATACGTGTCAATCTGAGAACAGTTTGTGCATTGTTTCCTCATATTTTATATATATATATATATATATATATAAAATATATATATATATATATATATATATATATATATATATATATATATATATATATATATATATTGCAGTCCATATTATCTCTTCATATCAGTCCAGGCATTTATTTAGTTCCAGTACTATTATTTGTCTTGTATTCAGTTGTTCAGTCCCATGACTGACATATAGATTAGGTATTGTTTGGTTGAAGGATTATCTTTTTAGTTCATTCCACCCTTGCACATCGACATTATGTTGGACACGTACACATAGCCTAGATGGTATTGTATACATATATACATAACTATATCATGTAACTCATATGTGATATAGGCATATAGCCTATGTTAGAGTGTCTAAATATATGAAGGCATGAAAGTTGCCTTGTCTTGTAATATAGGCATATAGTATATACATGCCTATATATATATATTATATGTATATATCTATATAGATATTACTTGTGTGTATGAGATAGCTTGAGTTGACTTTGGTCATTATTGGTACTTGAATTGATCGAAACAAAGACCCCCAATGTCGGTATCGATCAATATTTGGTATCGGTCGGTATCGGATCGGAACATGCCAAACCGTATCGGTATCGGCCGTATCGGATCGGTATCGGCCGATACTTTAAAATTATATGAAATAGTAGTCACCCACAAGGTTGACTATTTTAACTGAAAGTCAAAGTAGAGTAAACATCTGACCTAGATTGGACTAAGAGTTGACAAAGTCAACTATAGGTCAACCCTTGACCTAGTTTGACCTTGTTTGACTTTGTTTGACTTAGCTTGACCTTGTTTGACTTTGTTGTCTTCATGTTTGTTAAATGACACCCAGATACTAGTTTTAGTTGTTTAAATGACACCCAGATACTAGTTTTAGTTTCAGTTTGCTTTGTTAACTCACTATTGCTCATTACTTGGTAGGTCATGACTAGAAATAGGATATTTGACTTAGATTTGACCTTGTTTGACCAAGGTTGACTATTTGACCTTAGTACAACCTAGTTTGACCTAGTTTGACCTTGTTTGACTTTGTTTGACTTTGTTTGACTTAGCTTGACCTTGTTTAACTTAGTACAACCTAGTTTGACCTAGATTGCATATCATTGTTATTAGTAACTGTCCGCTACTAATGTGTGTCCCATAATAAGACATAATATACGAATTTGTGCCTGTTGGATAATGTGTGTCCATCTTTACAGAATTATTTCCAAATGGATATGAATTACTACTTGCAGAATCATTCATGGATGTACAATCGTCGTGCTGATGATATGTGTGGTATGCGGGATGAATACATAGCGGGAGTAGAGCAGTTCCTGTAGTTTGCTAAGGTGTTCCCTCAGTATATGGACGGCACCAAAATTAAGTGTCCGTGTGTAAAATGTCATAACGTGAAATATTATCCAGAAGTGGAAGTGACATATCATTTGTACTCGAAAGGTTTCACGCCTAATTACTATCAGTGGACCGCACATGGAGAACTTGTGTCTTTAGCATCAGAGCCGGAGCCTTATGTTGAGCCGTATATGCATGCGGGACCTAATTTTGTTTCAGATAATCATGCATACGACGACGGGTGCGTGAACATGGTTTTCGACGCTGCGGGGCCTAGTTTCGTTCATGATGCACCTGAGGAGGTACCGAACGCTGATGCTGCACAGTTCATGTAGTTGTTGGAGAATGCAAGGACTCCATTGTATCTTGGTTGTGAGGATCATTCACCGTTGGAGGTGGTTACAAGACTGTTGAGCATTAAGTCAGATTTTAACATGTCGCAAGAATGCTACAACCGAGTGTTGGAGTTGATTATAGAGATCTTGCCGGCGGGTGCTAAGTTGCCTAAAGACTTCTACCGGTCTAAGAGGATGGTGAGATCGTTCTGGATGGGATACGAGAAAATTGATTCCTGTCGCAATGGGTGCATGCTGTACTACAAAGACGCAGACGTGTGCAGATTTTGTGGTGCTGATCGCTATAAGATAACTAGTACAGGAAGGTCTACCGGTGCAAGAAGACCGGCCGATTCAATGTACTACTTGCCTTTAACGCCGCGGTTGCAAAGATTATTTATGGTGAAAGAGACGGCCGAAAATATGAGTTGGCACATGCGAGAACAGATTGAAGGAGTGTTGGATCACCCATCCGATGGAGAAGCGTGGAAGCACTTTGATCGAGTGTATCCAGATTTTGCTTCAGATCTGCAAAATGTCAGGTTGGGACTATCTCCTGACGGTTTTACTCCTTTTGGTCTTTCGGGATCCCAGTATTCGTGCTGGCCTGTGATTGTTACTCCGTATAACCTACCGCCTTGGATGTGCATGAAGACTCAGTACATGTTTCTAACCGTTATAATTCCTGGTCCGAACAATCCCAAGAGGAACATTGACGTGTACTTACAGCCTTTGATAGATGAGTTGAATCAGTTATGGGAAGTAGGCGCTAACACGTACGATGTTTCCAGGAAGTAGAATTTTCAGATGAAGGCAACCCTTATGTAGACCATCAACGACTTTCCGGCCTATGGAATGTTATCTGGATGGAGCACTCATGGCCGTCTCTCATGTCCGTATTGCATGGACCGTAGTAAGGCTTTCCGCTTGAAATACGGCGAAAAGCCGTGCTTCTTTGATTGTCATCGGCAATTTCTGCCAAAAGATCATCCGTTCAGAAGGAACATGAATGCTTTCCGTGCCGGCGTTGTAGAGAAGGGTGATCCACCGCCAAGGTGGTGCGGAGACACGATATGGGAGGAGGTTAAAGATTTTCCAAGTGCTATCGAAGATCCTACAACTGGATACAAGTGCGATGGATTTGGTAGAGTTCATAACTGGACAAAGAGGAGCATATTCTGGGATCTGCCATACTGGAGTACCAATCTGATCAGACATAATCTTGATGTCATGCATATTAAGAAGAATGTGTTTGATAACATAATTAATATTGTGATGGACGTAAAGGGAAAAACGAAAGACAATCCCAAGGCCAGGTTGGACTTAAAAGAAATATGCAAACGCCCTGCGTTGCATTTGATACAGCAGAATGGAAAACAGTTCCTTCCGAAGTCAATTTTCTCGCTGGACAAGGAGGATAAAGTGAGACTTTGTCGGTGGATCCAGGGCCTAAAATTTCCAGACGGATATATGTCAAATCTGAGAAGATGTGTCGATCCGAAGGAAAACAAATTGACAGGTATGAAGAGCCACGATTGTCACGTATTCATGAAGAGGTTAATTCCGATTGCATTTTGGGAATTCTTACCGCAGGCAGTTTGGGATCCATTGACGGAGCTTAGCATATTCTTCAGGGATCTTTGTTCTAAGAAATTGCTCGTTGATCGTCTAGAAAAGCAAGAAAAGGACATTGCGGTAACACTATGCAAGCTAGAGAGGGTGTTTCCTCCTGGATTCTTTGACTCTATGGAGCATTTGCCGATTCATCTATCCTATGAGGCACGTATTGGTAGACCCGTCGAATATCGATGGATGTACCCGTTCGAGCGACATTTGAATCACCTAAAAAGAAAGGTGAAAAATAAGGCACGGGTCGAGGGTTCTATTTGTGAAGCCTATGTTCTCGAGGAGATTACAAACTTTTGTTCGATGTATTTCTAGCCTCATATTGCAACTAATAGAATGAGAGCTTCCAGAAACGACGAGGGAGATCATGAAAGTAATGATACAATACTGAAGGTATTCAATGCTCCAGAAAAGCCATCGGGTAAGATGAAAAAGAGATATCTGAACGATGATGAGCTAAGGGCTGCTCAGGTGTATGTATTACTCAACTGCGACGAGGAGGAAGTAGAGAAACTGGAGGGGTAAGTAATTAATACGTCTATATTATTTTAATAGTGTTAATTATTATACTATTACATTAATTGAACGATGTTGTTTTCAGTATATTTAATGATGATGTGAGGTCGGGTAGGCCACACATAACAGAAGAAGAACTAGAACAAGAAATGAGGCATTATTTTCCATCATGGTTGAGTGCATATGTAAGACTTAAGAACTCTGTAATTACCTTTTTGTATATGCACTTGATTGAGAATGAGCTTAATTGCTTCTTTCGTGGTATTTAGGTCGATCGTCCATACGCAAGACTTGAGAATGAGTCTATTAGAACGCTAGCCAAGGGACCAATTTATGCTGCAAAAATATGGCCAAGCTACTGTGTTAATGGGTTTAGGTTCAAGTCAACAACTTGCCCGATCAGAGAAAACTTTGTGGATCTCGATTCCACCAAAAACAGCTGTTTGTGTATCAGATCTTCGAACTACAAAGATATTGATGCGGGCAACGATTTCTATGGCGTGTTACGGGAGATCGTGGAGCTGACATATAGTTATGGAATAGAGCCTGCTAAGATTGTGTTATTCAGGTGTGTTTGCCATTGATTGTAAAAGAACAGAACAATTATCAGAGGACTGAACTTAGACTCATAATACAAACTCGCTCGTACAAAGAAAGCCTAGGGACGAAAACCTAGGTACAGCAGACTAAGTACGATTGTTTATTTTTGATTCTGGGGGTTGACGATAGAGGCTCGGGAAAGCGACGGCCGCTCTGCCTTACTCCTTGGACGATCGGTATGCAGCCTTGGCTCGGGGAAGATCTGCTCGGCGTTGACGAAGAAATGCTCTTCTTACTCTCCTCGGGTTGCTCTCCTGGCTTCTCTCTCTCTGTGATTATCAAGAAAAGGGGGAGCTCTCTCTGTGTATATCTCTCTCTTCTTCTTTTTTTTATTCTTTTTGTTGCCGACCTTTTTTACATGGGAATGATGCTGGCTATTTATAAGAGTGGGGTGGGATCATTAGGGTTTGCTGATGATTATCTATTTGGAATGTCGGCGCTCCTTCATTCTATCTGGGCCCTTGATCCTGATCATAATGAATCTCGGCCACTAATGCGGATAGCACCAAATCTTATGAGCAGTTAATGCTGACTGCTTTAAATCTTCGTGATTGATTATGCCAATATTTGATTACTCGCCACGTATCCTATTGGCTTGATGATGAATGATATGCCCTGATCTCGACAATTATGATGATGATGTCGAATATTCTCGTTGGGATTCTGTTGCATCTTCAGTGCCACGTTTTTTTAATTGAAGATCCTGCCAGGGCCGTATAGGATGACCAACACTTGAACCGCAGGGGAATACTCCTCGTGAGCCGCATGAGTCAATGCCTCATCGAGCCGCAGGGGACGAGCTTTCCGTGAGCCGCATATGCATAATCTTTGCGAGCCGCAGGGGACGATCTCTCCATGAGCCGTATATGCATAGTTTCTGTGGGCCGCATGAATTAGCGTGGTGTTGAGCCGCATAGACCGGGCTATGGGTGGACCGCATATGGCGGATTTTTGTTAATCATATTAGAGTGACTCCTCAATGAGCCGCATGAAGCTGTTCTCTATCCGAGCCGCATGAGACTTTTGTCACGTGGCAATCTAGGATTTTTTGTCAGATCGGGTCAGAGATTTTCTTCTTTTCCCGAAGAGTCTGTCATTATGGCAGAGCCATTATGATACTTTATGTCAGAGACAGCCGTCGAGTCGTGTCAGAGCATTAAATGAGGCCATTACTCCAGTGGCCAATCTGTGGGGGGGAGGAGGGGTCACACGTGTCGTCAATTGAGCTGCATATTCCTGCTGAACCGCATTCATCCCCGAACCGCATGAGTCTGAGGGTCTTTTTTGGGCCGCATAGGGCAACTCCAGTATGAGCCGCATAGACTTGCTACCCAAAACCGCATGGGCCATTTATGCCTTTATTCTAATATTTTCCATGCTTCTACAGGACCCCCTTCAAAGTTTTCAATTTGTAAAATTGAAACACTTTGAATAAGAAGCATGACCCCGTTCATGCCGCATAGGATGTTCTGTTTACCTGAGCTTCCTGGCCGCATTAGCATCTCGGCCGCATAGATTCTTCTGGCCGCATAGGCTCTTTGCCACGCGCCCTGACCACGTGAGCAAATCTTCATTAATTGCCTTCGATTTGATTTGACGCCGCCTTTTGGGGGAGGATCCCAAGGGTCGGTTTTGCCTTGACCGAAGCGTTCTCGCCTTTATTTTTGGAGGCAGCGCGTAATCCGAGGCGTCTTTCTACTTTATGGATCGCCTATAAATAGGAGTTTTTCAGCTCTTGGGGATTTCTTTACGTCATTTCTTTGCTTGAATTCCCTGTTGCCAACTTCGCTCTTCGTTTTCCTTCTTCATCTATCGACCATGGCTCCCAAGAGATCTGCTGCATCGAAGGCCGCGAAGGGCAAGGCAGTTGCTGCTACGGCGACTGCGACGACGAATGTAGTCGCTCCTCCGCCGGCTGCTGTAGGCGCTGTCCATCCTGATGTTCACCCGCCCATCGCTGGTAAGGGGGTCACTCCGAAAAACCCTAACTGCTGCCATGGCTCTGTTGCATACTTTATGCACAAGCCACATATACGAGACGTATCGATGTGACCGCATAAGCACTTCGCCTATTATGGCCGCATGAGCTTGTCATATTCGATCAGTGTCGCATGTGTGTTTTCGACTTGGGCCGCATAAGCGTTGCTCACTTTTGAACCGCATGAACTTGATGGTTTGTAGCCGCAGCGGTTTGTATGAGTCAGGCTTAGCCGCATGAATCTATAAACCCTTTTGAATCTGAGTTGTACGGACTTGGTTAATTCAGAGCCGCATGGGGCTATGACGCGCGGAGCCGCATGAACCTATCTGCTGATGAGCCGCATGAGGCTGTGGCGACCCGAGCCGCATAGACTCCAATAATCTTTTAAATGCTTCTGTTTTTTGTCTATCTTCTGACCTTGTTTCTTTTATCTTTTTCTAGTGAATCTACCCGTGAATTCTGTGGGAGAACTCCTGGTCGGTTCGAAGCAACTTGCCGAAAACGTGCCACTGGACAACTTAGTTCATCAAGTGTCAGAGCAGCTCCTCGTTGACGAGCCTTTAGAACGAGTGACTGTTATCAGGGTTCAATCCTTCCCATTCCTTCGTGATATGATGAGCTTAGGGAATCCTGAAGGGAAGCATCTGAGACCAGTCTTCCTCTTTGGGGATGCACTGATCGTTAAAAACTCCCGCGTTCTTGATATTTCCGAGAATTAGGATTTTGCTCCGGATGGGAGGCCGATTCATATTCCCATTATGAAGCGTTATTTCCCCTTTGCGTGGTTCAACATGGTTGTCTTGGACAGGCAGATGACAGATCCTCTTACTCCCACTGGACCGGGGATGTTCGTGGGCGAGATCCGTCATAATAAAGCTACCGGGTCGGTACGTGTGATCAAGAATCCAATCAGTCGGTCCGTGATGGGGTTAGTTCTGTGTTCTTTTATCAACACGCCCGGTCCTAACTTCTCATTTTCTCAGACTGATACCTTCTTGAGCCAGCTTGCACGAAAGGGGTCTTATCCTGTTGGCAGGTTAGCTCTGCAGGGCTGGTTGCACCCCACTCCCCCATGGGCTAACCTGACTTCATGGATTATGCGGAAATATGAGGCACCTTTGAGGGAATTCAATCTTTATGACGCTATCCGGGGTACCAGCCACGGACTGCCTATTAATAAGCCGTTATTCATGGCCCTTCTGGAGATGTATAACGATCGGACAGGGACGTTCTTCACCCCCGTAAGGGAGCTGGGGCTCGCTCTCCATGAGATGTATGACGTCTCCAAGCTTCCCTGGGGAGATGAGCCTTTCGAGGCGTACACTCCGACGAACGAGGAGTTCCGGGATCTAGATCGTCGATTCCCAGGCTTCGTCGCGGTATACCAAGAACTGTTATGCCATCATAGTACCTGCCATCGAGTGGCTATCCAAAAAAATGATAGCTCGGAGGGGGATTCTCCTCACACGAAGTCCTGGGTCTCTTATCTTTTTAAATTCAGTGCTGCTGGCCGGGTCACTTCCCGCGACCGTCAAACTCCTGGTGAAATGGAAGATTTGATGTCGACCGCTAGGAGGTCGAAGTCTATGGGCAACAAATTTGGGAGTGGGATTGACTCCTTCAGCTATTTCTATTATGGCACTCGACGGTTATCAGATAAGGCCCTTCTGGCCGGATTTTTAATGATGTGGCTACGCAATTGTGTGGTTTCAGGCGGGGCAGGTGCTATCGAGCGAATTAGCCGTCCTTTTATTCTTCTCGCCGTGAAATTGGCTTTTGGGGTTAGGTTGGCTCTTCTTCCTGCAATGGTATGCAGCATTCACCATGGTCTCCGTGCATTCTCGTCCGGAGTCATCGCACGTGACGTGGCGATAGACTATGAACGTATAGAGCTGCCTTATCATTACCTGTTGGGGTGGTTGCTGCTGCATTATCAGTCTTTGATGAGGCCTGGGACGGGAGACAGCGTCACGGGCGATGACGCCTTTCTTTTCAAATATCGTCATCAGCCTTGGGAATATAGCACTATGCCGGCGTGTCGGAGGATGTTGGCGAGGATAGACGGGTATAACTTCTTCGTATCTGTCCCCCGTTTTACTGACCAGGAGGTGAGGAATGTTCATGTTTATGGCGTGAGACCTCCTCATTTCTTGCCTGAGAAGATGCGTTATTGGTTGCGTAACATTCGCCCATCGCACTTAGTTTATCGCAACCGTAACACTGTATACCTGGAGCCCTATTTGCCCAGTAGATTTGCCCGCCAATTTGGGTATTGTCAACTATTCCTTGGGCGTCCCAGTCCTAGCCTGGGATTTGAGGGCAGTATACTTGACGGTATTAGGGCATGGAGCTATTATGACACTTGTCATACTCGGACTAGTTTCTCCGTTCCTGTGGCCAACGTGCTAGAGGAGATCTTGCATATGGCTGCCTTCTACCATGTTACGGTGAACCAGGCTCCTGTAGATTTTGACCCGAGGACGAGCTTCATTCTGGGCACTCGCTTGGCGGAGAGGACCCCAGTGTTGAAAGCGAAGAAGAAAGGGGCGAATAGGATCCCTATGTCTGATTCTGAGTCCTCTGACACAGCTGAGAGAAACAACGAGCCGGAGGAGCGGGATGACGAGGATTCTCCTTCCTCTAGTGGTGAAGTAACGACGGATCAGCCGCCCCTTATGACAGAAGAGGGGATGGCGGATCGACCGTTGACCGTTTTTGGTGAGATGGAAGATCAGCTGCCGCTTGTTCCTGAGGTGGTGAGGTCGAAACCACCGTCTGCAATGCCTGGTCTCTCGCGTAAGCAAGGTAGGGGTGAGTTCGCCGATGAAGGAGTGACTTTTTCTGTAAAGAGAACTGTAGCCAGATCTCGTAGGCTGTTTATCACGGAGGGGGGTAAAGGTGCTGGCGATGCTCCGGAGGTAAAATCAAATAGGATTTATCTGTTTATTATGATTTTTCTCTTCTTGGGATATGACTTGATCACTTTCCTTTGTAGGCGCCTGATGAACCGGACTCTTATGCACCATCTTTCGCCCCCGCGGTTGATCCGACCCTTGCTGCTTTAACTAGTGGCGTATGTACTGCGGTCCCCTCTACGGGGGTTCTTTCAACGGATGCTGAGAACTCTCGAGTTATTGAGACCCCAATCCGGGATAACGAAGGTTCCTTTGGACCTGTATCCGAGATTGTTGGAGTTTCGGAAGGCGATGTCGATCTCGGCGCATCTCCTTCCGAAGGTGCTGGGGCGGAGGAGCCTATCTCATTTAGTTCGGAGGCTGTCGGTGAAGGTGTTGGGGCGACTGCAAGCGAACCTCAGCCTCCATGCTCTTCGGTTGGTAAGATAGGTCAAATATTGACTCATGCGGAGGCTTATTTGCTTTATCAGCATATCCTCCAGATCAAATCGATTCATGGTTGTTTTGGCCCTGTAGGTCCCGACCCTTACTTCCCGCGCGGATGTCTTAGGGAGAGCTCGACCTGTCCTGATCGGGGGAAGGAAGCGTTCCTTCCTTTATCGACTCATACTGAGGTGTCTCCTGCCAGTCCTGGGCGGGGTGGGGATGAGCTTGTCTCGAGAACTGCGGTCTCTGCCTCATCTCTGCTTCTTTTGCGGCTTCAGAGGCTGACATCGGTCCTACCGAGCATTCAAATTCTACGGACTGCTGAAGAGGAGTTGGCCGCTGTTCAAGCGTCTCCGTACAGAGTTAGTTTTCTCGTGGAGGAGCGGCAGATTCTATCGTCTTCTTCTGCGCTGCCAGCACACTCCCGTTAACACCGGCTTCCTCGGAGGCTTTGAACGAGGTGACGCAAGATGTAGTTGACAGCTTCTATCCCTTAGGGAGGGGTGTAGATTGCGTGGAACGGGGAATCCCTTTCACTATGTCGGAAGGGTGCTCGCGGCCAGATTGAACTTTGAAGGACCTTCCTGGC
>JANAVB010044619.1:9189632-9309632 GCA_029216955.1 Iris pallida
GGCAACATAAGCAAGTCCCCATTCTGCTTGGCGAGGCGGTAGGCGCGTTGGAGAAACGGCCTCGATGACAAAGGACCTTCCATTTTGGCTGGAACTTGCCTGCGGTCTTGTGAGTCATGACCATTGGTCTCCGGACTGCCAGAACGAGATCGCCCACTGGAATGTTCGATTTTGACCTTCTTGTTGAAGGCTCCTGAGATACGTGCTTGGTATAGCTTGATCCTTTGCTAGACTAGGAGGCGCTTTTGTCTAAGGCCTCCAACTCTTGTAATCGGCGTCGATAGTTATCATCCGTTGTCAATTGATAAGTGAGGGCGACGCGGAGTGAGGGAATCTGAGTTTCCAGTGGGAGGACTGCCTCCTCCGTATACTAAAGAGAATGGTGTATTCCCAGTAGCTGTTCGAACCGTGGTGCGATAAGCCCATAAGCATTCGCCGAGCTTCTCGTTCCAGTCGCATTTGTTGGAGGAGACAAACTTCTTGAGGTTTGATGATTGTTTTATTGAATGCCTCTGCCAACCCGTTTGCTGTCGGGTTATATGGTGTCGAAGCGACATTCTGAATGCGGTGTTGTCGCAGAATCGATAGAATGCATGGCTTACAAACTGCGGACCATTATCATGGATGATCCTATGCGGCAGTCCGAAGCGGTAGATGACGTGATGCTTAAGGAAGCTGATCACGTTTGAAGTCTTAACTTCTGCGAGTGGGACGGCTTCCGCCCATTTGGAGAAGTAGTCGGTGATCGCAAGTATGAAGCGATGTCCTCGGGAGGAAGGTGGGGTGATTGGACCAATGATATCCATTCCCCATGCTTCGAATGGCCAGGATGCCACCGTTGGATGTAGAAACTCGGATGGTTGGTGAATGAAGTCCGCGTGGACTTGGCAAGCCTTGTATTTTCTGGCATAGTCTATTGCGTCTGCACCATCGTGGGCCAGTAGTAGCCCATACGGCGAAGGCGGTCCTGTAGCTTAGGGCCAGGCTGATGGGCCCCACAGACACCGTTGTGAGCTTCTCGTACAGCTTCTTTGGCTTCTGCGTTTGACAAGCACCGGAGTAATAATCCGTCGTAGGATCGTCGGTACAGCATCTTTGTCTCTGTGTCGTAGAAGAATCTGAGAGAACGCCGTCTGATGGAGGTGGCTTTCCTTGGATTCTTCGGGAGGATATCGTATACGACGAAGTCAATGAACGGCTGTCTCCAGTCTGGTGTTTCGTCGACCGTCTAGGCGGAATAGCTCTCCACGAATTGAATATTGTTCTTGGGACAGACCAGTTCGTGGCCTATCACCTCAACCGAGTGATGCGCTTGGTTCGGCACTGCTAAGGAAGCGGCAAGGCCTGCTAGGGCATCGGCTTCGATATTTTGAAGTCTGGGGACGTGTTCGATGAAGAATCCCTCGAATGAGGAGATAATGTTGATTGCTATTTGGTGGTAGGGGATCATGTCTTCATGGCGGACTTCGTACGACCCCCGAATCTGATTGACGATTAATTGTGAATCGCCATATGCTTCGAGATATTCTACTTCCAGCTCCTTTGCGAGTTGGAGGCCAATGACCAAAGCGTTGTACTCGGCCACATTGTTGGAACAGGGTTCCGTGAGAGAGTAGGCGCGATTGATCACTAGCCCGATAGGAGAGATCAATACTACTCCGACCCCGACGACGATATTTCCTTTGGGTCCGGTTCTTGAAGCGCCATCGAAGAACATCCTCCATATGTTGTCGTGGGTGGTTGTATTAGAATCGGCGACCTCATCTGGGATTTCCTCGTATATTTTGGATGACCCCGATCCTGGATGGGCCGCCAAAAAGTCTGCCAGGGCTTGGCCTTTGACAGCCTTCTGTGGGACGAAGATCATATGATATGGGGATAGCAGTATTGCCCATGTAGCGAGGCGAGAGCTGAGCGCCCCTAGTTTAGTCATGAGGATCCTGAAGGGATTTACCCGTGAGATCACATGTATGGTTTGTCCTGTAACATAATGTCGCGTCTTTTGAATGGCGAATACCAAGGCGAGGCATTCTTTCTCCACAGCAGTGTATCGGTGTTCGGGCCCGACCATCATTCGGCTGAGGTAGTATATGGCCTGTTCGTGTCCTGCATCGTTATTTTGTGCCAGCAGGGCACCGAGGGAGTGTTCCATTGCTCGTACATAGAGCAAGAATAGTTTTCCAGGGACCGGGGCCACCAGGACTGGAGGATTTGACAAATATTCTTTGATGTCGTCGAAAGCGCGTTGGCATTCTTTGTCCCATACGAATGAGACTCCCTTCTTCATGAGGTGTATGAACGGCCGGCATCGTCCGGAGAGATTGGAAATGAACCTTCTGATATAGGCTAGCCTCCCTTGGAGGCCTCTAAGTTCGCGGAGATTTTTCGGGGGACCCATCTCCATTATTGCCGCATGTGTTGTCAATCATGATGTCCATGATCGGGAGGGGAAATTCGTCTTTCGGACATGCCTCATTTAGATTACGGAAGTCGATGCAGATTCGGATCTTCCCGTTCTTCTTAAGGATTGGGACTATATTGGCGACCCAGTCAGGGTGTTGCTCCTCACGGATGAAGCCGCTGGCTATCATCTTGTTGACTTCGGCTTCGATCGCGTCCATGACGCCCTGGCGGAAGCGTCGTTGCTGCTGCTTGACTGGCTTTGCATCCGGCCGTATATTGAGTTTATGGAGAGCAATATCGGGATCTAATCCCGGCATGTCTTCGTAACTCTATGCAAATACGTTAATGTATTCTCTGATGAGTTCCAGCAGTGATTCTCGTTCCTCGTCTGTTAGGCTTTTACTGACGAAGATTGGCTTTGGAGAGGATTCGGTGCCGAGGTTGACCTGCATAACTTCATCCTCTGTAGGAGGTTCTCTTAGCTCAAACCGCTTTTCCCATTGTGCGTCTAACTGTTGGGCCCACGGCTCAAGCTCGAGGATTTCAGGAATGTCCTCGTCTTCTTCGTAAGCGTCGGCAAATGCCATGTTGACTGATAGGACTTGTCTGAATATGTCCCCAATGCTTGTGTCTGAGTCGGAAGTTGGTGACCCGGTTGAGTGTAACTGCCAATCACATTCTTCATCTGAACTCTCTGGAGTCGTTGTGGGAGTTACATACCCTAGTCCACATCGAGTTTTGCTATAGTAGTCCCGTGGTTTACCAGACGGTACTGGGGGCTTCAAAGGTAGTCGCCGTCCGGTACCGTAATTCAAACCTGGTGTAGTTTCTTGATCATATCCTTGTTTCTGCATGAGGTATTTGGACTGGGGACTATAAAGGTATAGAGGCAATCTCCCGGCATCTGACCCAAGATCGACTTCTTTTATGGTGAAGGGGTACGGATCGTCTTTCCGGCCGAAGATAATCGGGTGGTCCCCTCCCTCGACTATTCGGTAAGCGTCTTCTGCCGGAGTAAGCTGGATTGTGGTAAACACATTTGTCACTTGTGTGTGTAGGTGAGTGCCTATACCGTAGTCCATAGCATACATTGTACATAGCTTGTTGAGCTCGATGTAATTCAAAGATAGCCCTTTATTGATAAAATAAGGTATCTTCTCGAGAGGGATTACATCATCCGCAGAAGGGGTATCGGAGTGGGCAGCCACATACTTGGCTAATTCTGGTTCTTCTTCGGCCACCCCCTGTATAAATGAAGACTGAGAGAGTGACCTAGTCAGCTTGATCTTCAGAGGCTCGACCGGCGGAGCAGGTCGTGGAGTTGTTGGTAGACTAGCAACCCCCAGCTTGGCATCTGACGTGGGGCGAGGAGTGGCTGGTTCGCTGGAAGTGTCAGACCTCGCGTTGGGGTGACGGCCCTTTTTAGGAAGATGTATCGTGAGCGGTCTGTCGGAGGGATTGAGTTTCTCCGCTTGGAGCTGACCGACTCTCGGTAGTCTGATGGTAAAAGGCCCTGGTGTGGGTCTCGGCACTTGGCCAGACCTCGGCAGCCGGATTCTCATCTGCTCTTCTTGCGCCGATAGACTGATTGCGTCCTTACGCAGAGTAGCCGTAAAGGGTGCAGAACTGCCCGGTTTGCGAGCCTGGAGGTGGATCGTCAGGGGTTCTTCTGATCTTGTGGTTGTCTTGGTGTGAGCTTGCACCTCCTCTTCGACCAGATGCTTCTTTGATTTTTCGTACAGACAGGAGTCTGAGTAATAAGATTCGACCCCCTTGAAGGGATCGATATCAGCAAACTCTGTCCTCACGAAGCCGTGCTTATCGACATATTTGAAGCACTGGTGTAGCGTGGAAGGCACGATCATGTAATCGTGTATCCAAGGCCGCCCCAGAAGGATATTGTAAGAAGTGTCGGCCTCTATGACGTAGCAGGTGACTTCTGATTGGAGATCGCCAACCTGACATTTCAAGCGAATCTTTCCTATTGGGTAGCTCCTGCCCGAATTGAAATCGCTAATGGCGGTGCTTGTAGGCGTCAGACGATGCATTGGAATGCGAAGATGATGTAGCAGACCCTTCGGAATGATGCTTATGGAGGACCCAGGATCAATGTGCATTCGGTCCACCTTTATGTCGCCGATGTATCCAGTGTAGTACAATGGGCGATCGTGCAGGTTAGTTTTGATGAGCATATCCTGCGGAGAGAAGACGATATTGGGTATTGCACCTGTACACGCACTATCTTGGAGATCTGTAGGCTGATTATCTCCCGTGAGGTTGACCTGAGCCAAGTATGCGTCGGCATTTTGGAGCGCCTCACTTAGAGCCGTGCGGACATCCTTCGAGAGCCTCAGGAGTTCATATAAAGATAATTTGGCCGGTGTATTGGCCAATTGAGCCAAGATGTCGAAGTTGTAGGGTCTTTCCAGCCCCTGAGGTGTCTCCTTTCGGAGGGATTTGTCGAAACGGGTCTCTTTCGGCCTGGGTTTGTCGGTCGTCGAAGGCTGAGCCGGTCCCGAAGTATCAGCGTTTGTGGGTTGCTGATCATTAGTCGGATCCTCGGCCACTGGTTGGGCTTGTGCTCCAGATCGAGTAGTGACGGCTGAGACTTCCTCCTCCTCTGCCGAGGCGGTGCGGCATGATCTGACCTTTCCACTTTTCTTTTTAGAAGGTAAAGTGGGCTGAGTCACCTCGTGGACTAGGTCCGGATGGACCCACATGATTTCCCCTCATGATGTGGTGAGGGGTACTAGGCCGGGAGTTTGATCACGGACAGGCGGAAGATTAGTGATTTCCATCGTTGCCAGAGGGATGGGTATGACACCGTCTTGAGTCTCTGTTGGAGGGAAATTGTCGAATTGTACGGACACCATGTTGGCTGCTACGGTTACCTCCTCGAAGTCGATAGCCAGAGCGTTCGAATCGATGAGGTTCTGGATATACCGTTTCAGTTGGTAGCAGTCGTGTGTAGCATGGTGGATGTAGCGGTGGTAATGGCAGAACTTCAGATTTTCCAAATCAGCCGGCCGAGGTTCCCGCCTTGGTGGAGGAAGCTGAATTCTATCTCCTTGTATAAGCATGTCCAAGATAGGCTTGACGTGGCCGTCTTCGAAAGAATAAGTGATTTGAGGCCATTGTTTGTCTGCTGGCTGTGGCTCGGGCTTCTGGGCTGTATCGGTCACCATGGCCTGCTTGCCTTTGTTGTCCCGGTTGTTGGAGGGGCTACCCCCATTGTCGTTGCTGGCGTTGGAACGCTTTCTCTTGTTCTCTCCCTCTGAGATATGCAACCCCAGTTGGCGAGCTTTCTTCAATCGTTCCTCGGCACTTGTAGCGCTGATGATAAAGGCCTTCCAGTCCTTGAATTGACTTTCGCCCATCCAGAGACTAATTGTTGGGAGTAGTCTCTTTTGGCAAATTTCAATCAAGGAAGAGTCCGGGTTGCCAGATGGTAACTTCATTGCGGTTTGACGAAACCGCTCAATGTAATTCCTTGTCAGCTCTTTCTCTCCTTGGACGACGTCCATGAGGGTAGACATCGTGACGTCCTGCCCTACCTCATAGAACCTCTCCAAGAACAAGCGCTTGAAGCCAGCGAAGGAGTGGATGCAATTATCTGGCAGGTTACGGTACCAATCGAAGGCGACTCCTTCCAGTGCCCCAATGAATAACCGTGTGAGGATGGCGTCATCATGGGGCAGATGGTCGGTAGTGACCTCAAAGTAAGTGATGTACCGGCTTGCTGAAGTCTTACCATCATATGGGTTGATATTGAACGGCTTATATCTTGGGGGAAAGGGCACATCCCTCTATTCAGCAGGGTATGGTTGCCGTATTCTGAGGTCTTGAGAATTTTCTCGGGCATGGAACATCGCTCGAAGCTCCTGAACCTCTCTCCTTACTTCTCGGGCCTCATCTGTTGCGGTAGGGGCCGTTATCTCGGGAGCATTATTGCCCGAGTTTGGTGCCGCTAAATTTGAATCTATGTTGTTCGCGGGACCCGTGCTTGTCTGACCAGGTGTCACTCCCTGCAGAGTAGGAAGCGCTGCTTTGATCTCGTCTACAGACTTGACCAAGGCGTGCAGTATGGCCTCCAAAGTATCGATACGTTGGCGATCGCCGGAACCACCTTGGCTGTTGTCCGTCATGAATACCGTCCTCACGTGAGGAGTGACAGAAGGAGAGGTGGCGGACATGCCCTCCGAGTCATACTCATGCATCGAGAAATCATCAGGATATGTGGGGATGTTCTCTTCAGGTTCGGACTCGGAAGGAACAGTACCCCCAGCTTCAGAGCTTGCTTCGTTTAGGACGTCCTCGGGGACGTCGGTATCTGTTGTATCCGTCGGAGGATTTGCTTCCTCCAGTCCGTCTTCTTGGAATGTCGGGTTGTCGTGGAGGTTTGGAGGAGTGCTACCCCCAGTTCCGACGACCCCCAATGACGTAGACGGCGAACTTCCTACTGCAGCAGTTTTCGTCTTTGAACGGGTGTGTTGGAATACTCCAGTAGAGGATAATCCTTTAGACGACGGCTTCTTAGCTGCAATAGTTGACACCTTTGGGCTGGAGATGCTTGTCTTCTTCCCTCTCCCCTCAATGGGGACTTTCCGCGCGGAATTGCAGGAGGCAATGGGAGGTGCCTCGTCTTCCGAGCTCGGATGTTGTAATCTTTGGAAGACGGATGGCCGGTCTTCCGTTACTGTCGTGTTGTTGCAATAGCAGTTGACGATAATCTGGGTGCAGTGACGTCCCTGTGAGGACTCTCTGCACGCTGAGGCTCCTTCTCTTTCCTTGCGTTTGTGGAGGATAGCTTCACGCAGGTCAGAGGAACCACTTTGTCCGTTTGCCGCCGGGGGCTGGACTCGAGTGGTTTTATACAACTTTCCGTCAGAGGCCCGCGTGATACTCAGCGGGACGCCCCGATAGTCAGAGGTTGGGACAACTGTCTGGACTTGATGAGCCCGTGCTGCCCTAGACTTTTTCTTTTTAGCACTTGTGGGTGCGTAATAGGAAGAGTCCACATTAGGTATCACAGAGTCTGGATTTTCATCCAGAAAGTGATCAGAGTTAGGACCGCATGAGAGTCGGTCGAAAACTGATCGAGAGAAGTGTGGTAGAGATGCTATGCGGCTAGCGTTGGGTGCCGTGCAGGCTATCTGCATGCGACTGTCTTCTGTTGTGGGACGAGTTCTTATGCGGTTAGGAGTCACGGCCGTGCAGGCTGTCCGCATGCGGTTGGCATCTGTGGTCGTATGGGTTTTCTGCAAGCGGTTGACTTTACTAGCCGCATGAATCTCATCCATGCGGTTGGGAACTGTAGCTGCATAAGTTATGCGGCTGACAGAAGTGGCCGCATGAGTTTTCTTCATGTGGTTGACGGTTGTGGCCGCATGGATTTTCTTTCTGCGGCTAATACCCCTCTGCGGTTCAGGTTGAGCAGAGACCCTCTTTGCCCCTGCAAGTCCAGCATCATAGTGTTTTCTTCTGTCGGACTTGGGGACAGCAGAGGTGTCTACGATCTGAAGTGGGGCCGCAGGAGAGTCTTTCTCGCCATCTTGAGCGACCGAGGGTCTCCCATCGAGGGCTTGGGGAGGAGCAAATGACTTTGGCCTCCACTTTTTGCGAGCCTTCGTGGTGCGGGTGCGTTTCTGGACCGGGCCAGCGCTGCCTTCAGAGAGCATCTCTTCGAACGCCTGTTGGTCGAAGCGGACGACCATCTTCTGTTGTGTGGAGCCAAGTTTGGCTGCATCCGATTGCGTCACCAATTCCTCAGCCGTGGAGAAGTTAGTCCCCAGCAGAGTCGTCATCGTGTTTGCCATTGATTGTAAAAGAATAGAACAATTATCGGAGGACTGAACATAGACTCATAATACAAACTCGCTCGTACAAAAAAAGCCTAGGGACGAAAACCTAGGTACAACAGACTAAGTACGATTGTTTATTTTTGATTCTGGGGGGTGACGATAGAGGCTCGGGAAAGCGACGGCCGCTCTGCCTTACTCCTTGGACGATCGGTATGCAGCCTTGGCTCGGGGAAGATCTGCTCGGCGTTGACGAAGAAAGGCTCTTCTTACTCTCCTTGGGTTGCTCTCCTGGCTTCTCTCTCTCTGTGATTATCAAGAAAAGGGGAAGCTCTCTCTGTGTATATCTCTCTTTTCTTCTTTTTTTTTATTCTTTTTGTTGCCGACCTTTTTTACATGGGAATGATGCTGGCTATTTATAAGAGTGGGGTGGGATCATTAGGGTTTGCTGATGATTATCTGTTTGGAATGTCGGCGCTCCTTCATTCTATCTGGGCCCTTGATCCTGATCATAATGAATCTCGGCCACTAATACGGATAGCACCAAATCTTATGAGCAGTTAATGCTGACTGCTTTAAATCTTCGTGATTGATTATGCCAATATTTGATTGCTCGCCACGTGTCCTATTGGCTTGATGATGAATGATATGCCCTGATCTTGGCAATTATGATGATGATGTCGAATATTCTCGTTGGGATTCTGTTGCATCTTCAGTGCCACATTTTTTTAATTGAAGATCCTGCCAGGGCCGCATAGGGTGACCAACACTTGAACCGCAGGGGGATACTCCTCGTGAGCCGCATGAGTCAATGCCTCATCGAGCCGCAGGGGACGAGCTTTCCGTGAGCCGCATATGCATAATCTTTGCGAGCCGCAGGGGACGATCTCTCCATGAGCCACATATGCATAGTTTCTGTGGGCCGCATGAATTAGCGTGGTGTTGGGCCGCATAGACCGGGCTATGGGTGGACCGTATATGGCGAATTTTTGTTAATCATATTAGAGTGACTCCTCAATGAGCCGCATGAAGCTGTTCTCTATCCGAGCCGCATGAGACTTTTGCCACGTGGCAATCTAGGATTTTTTGTCAGATCGGGTCAGAGATTTTCTTCTTTTCCCGAAGAGTCTGTCATTATGGCAGAGCCATTATGATATTTTATGTCAGAGACAGCCGTCGAGTCGTGTCAGAGCATTAAATGAGGCCATTACTCTAGTGGCCAATCTGTGGGGGGGGGGTCACACGTGTCGTCAATTGAGCTGCATATTCCTGCTGAACTGCATTCATCCCCGAGCCGCATGAGTCTGAGGGTCTTCTTTTGGGCCGCATAGGGCAACTCCAGTATGAGCCGCATAGACTTGCTACCCAAAACCGCATGGGTCATTTATGTCTTTATTCTAATATTTTCCATGCTTCTACAAGGTGTGATTGGTTCGATCCGATTGAAGGTCAAGGTTGGAAAGTAGTCAAGCACGGTCTTATTGATATAAACTATCGGCGTCGATATCAAGCCTATGAACCATTTGTCCTATCAAGTCAGGCTCAGCTCGTGTACTTCACAAGTTATCCTAAACGGGAAACAACAAGGTCGGACTGGTGGGCAGTATGCAAGACCAAAGCTAGAAATACCTTTGAGGTTGACGATATAGCTTATCAACAGGATGAACTACCTCTTGTAACAAATATTATAGAAGTGGACACGACGGAAGTTCCCTATTACACATCTAATTGTGTAGAAGAAGTAGAATTATCTAAAGAGGAAGATGCAGATGAAAGTGAAGATGTAGAGGAGGAAGAAGAAGAAGAAGAAGAAGAAGAAGAAGAAGAAGAAGAAGTAGATGAGCTAAACGAACTAGATGAATTTTCAGAAGAGGATTAAATCTGTACGTTTGTTTTATCATCATATTTGACACTTTAGTGACACTTCTATCATATAAATCTGTGATACTTCAGTGACACTCTATTGACACTTTTATTGACACTTCAGTGACACTTTTTGACTATGATATTTTTCAAAAATCTGTGATGTCTATCATATAAATATGTTTTTTTGTTTTATTGTCATATGTTTTATTGTCAGGTATGACTAGACCATCTGGACGACGCGAAGGATTATATATTAGGCAGTCCCGTCAGCCTCGGGCTGGGGATGGAGAGGGCAGTTCCGTACCCTCATCCTCATCTCTGAGTACGCCAGTGTACCATTCTGTTCCCGGTCCATTACCGGGACAGGCTAGTTCTAGCAGGTTGGCGACTCCTCCCTCGTCGTCCAGCCTTCCTGTTCCCGGTCCATTACCGGGACATGGCAGTTCTAGCAGGTTGGCGACTCCTCCCTCGTCGTCCAGCCTTCCTGATCCCGCGTCCAGCATCCCTGATCCCCCGTCCAGCATTCCTACTGTCGACGGCTCTATGGAGGGAGCCCACGCCGATCATATGGAGGACGGCGATCAGACTGATCCTGCCCAGGCAGGAGGTGAGAGCGACCCTCCATGCGCTCCCCCGGGCGAGACGCGTATGGAGATTTGGACAGACGGGCCTATGAAGTAAGTTAATTAATTATTATATATTTCTTAAATGATTATATGTACATATATATTCATGAAAAATTATTATTGTATAGATATCGGCCTTCTGCAGTACAGAGACAGCTGGGGACATTTGTGAGGCAGAACTATGGTGGGCCTTGGCTCAACTACTCAGATGCTCCCGCAGATAGGAAGGCCTTTTGGTTCGCCCACTTCAAGGTAAAAAATTTGTTTATTTTTAAATTTTAATAATCATTTGTGTATATTATATAACTTTTGTATTTTACTTCTTGTAGAGGACCTATTTCTATCTACCACACCGGACGGCAAGGATCGAGGGCCAATTTCCTGCCGTCATAGCCAAGCTCATCCGTGATGCGATCGACGACCAGAAGCGTCGTGATCGCGCCGGACGTCCGATCCAGGGTTGGATTACGCCAGAGCAGTGGACTGCGATGAAGGCTAGATTCAGCGAGCGCCAGTACCAGGAGCGGTCTGAGAAGGCCAAGGTGGCGCGGTCGAGCGCCGATAAGTGGTGTGGTGGCTCCATTTCGATGACAGAGCATTTTCGTCGTCTGGTACGTTTCCTATGACGGACATTAATTTATATATAGTTCGATATAATGTTTAATACTAATAATAGATAATATATTTTAACAGGTAAAGAAGGGTGAGGACCCGAACATGGTGACCGTCTTCCTGGTCACCCATCGGAGGGCTGGGGACTTCATTGACGAGAGGGCGACGCAGGCATATGTACGTTCTATTCAACTAATATTAACTGACTATAATTTAGAAAACAGGAAAATAGATATCAATATAGACTTTAGTAAACACTTACACGTTAGCAAACATGTTCTAGGCCGAGTTTGTTCGGCTACAGAAGGAGGCGGCTGATGCTGCTGCTGCTGCTAGTGCACAAGCAGAGGGAGGGGCTGGTACTTCCTCCCAGCCGCCTGCAGAGCCATCGCCGGACAAGCTCTTGATGACCGCCGTTAGCGGTCTTCAGAAGGGTACGTACTACGGTACGGGATCCTACGACGCGTATTTGGCTTCGGAGTCATCCCGGGCCCTCTCTGTCAGTACGCAGTCTCCGGCTACGCAGGCATCGTCACGAGCTGAGGATGTTCGTCGTCAGATCGAGGAGCTGCGTCGCGAGTTGCAGCAGCAGATTTCTGATGCGGTCGAGCGACGATCCGACCCTCCGATCGTCACCGGACGATTTGATGCGGTCGAGCGCAGTATACAGGAGCTGATGAGTCTGCATCAGGCTGCAGCTGCCAACTTGCAGACGCTCACCGAGTCTATGCAGCGTACGGAGCGTAGACAGGTCGAACTGGATGGATCGCAGAGGAGCCTTTCTCTCTCACTCGCTCAGTATACTGAGAAGGTGGTGTGTACCCTTGCTGTGCATGGTGAGTGACTGCAAGAGATGGAGCAGGTACGTCCTTCGGGTCCATCGACGGCACCGACTCCAGATACTGCACTGCCTCCAGCGCCGACTCCAGACATTGTACTGCCTCCTACTGCCCCTACGGTACAGCTCACCTAGGAGCAGTATGACTACATTCTATTCCAGTTGCGCGGCAGGGGTCCGCAGTGATTTTATTGGTTTTTTTATGACTTGTATGTATTGGCCCTATGGGCAAATTGTTTATTCATACACTGTTGTTTATACACTTGGTGGAAGACTTTTTATCATCTTTCATTTTTATTTGACTCTATTGGATGTTTGTGAGGATGTGTGTCTGTGATATTTACTTTGCACTGCCTTCTATTTTTATTATGATATTTACTTTGTGATATCTGCGACGGGATGACAAATATACCTACGCTGGGTTATAAGCGATGATCTGATATACAAAGGAGATGCTGCCGAAATTTTAAAAAAATATATTGTGTATTTTTGTTATGATGTGTGTCTGTGTTTACAGTGAATGTGAAATACAGTGTTCGGAACCATCGACAGTTTCGATTACTGTTGTATGTTTTATCTTGGATAGAAATAGCAACAGTTCAGGGTGCACTTCTGAGAGCTTCATTTTCACGTCCTTCACTTTCTCGGACGTCGTAAAGGTTCCCGAGAAGGTGAAGGACGTGAAGAGGAAGCTCTGAGAAGTGCACCCTGAACTGTTGCTCTTTCTATCAGAGATAAAACATACAACAGTAAGCGAAACTGTCGATGGTTCGAACACTGCACTTTACACACACTGTAAACACAGACACACAGCATAACAAAAATATCAATTATATTTTTTTAAATTTTTTTATATTAGCGACGGATAGCGACGTTCTGCGACGTACTGCGACGTCACACAGACGTCGCTATACGTCGCTAACTAGCGACGTTACGTCGCTCGACGTCGCTAATATACGTCGCTACGTTGCCCATGTGGCCACGTAGATGCCATGCCTTGTCATCATTTATAAACTTTTGAAGCATCGCTAGTGGTCGCTTTACGTCGCAATGTTGGCGACGTACTTATACGTCGCTATCTGTCGCTCATTTTGCGATGTCTAGCGACAATTAACTACGCGTCGCAAATAGCGACGTTTGGCGACTAAATTGCCATCTGCGACTTGCCTATAAGCGACGTAGGTTTTTTGTCGCTAAATACGTCGCAAATTATTGTTATCGACATATTTCCTGTATTTAGCGACGTCTCCTGACGTCGCTAATCTGGGTTATTTTAGTAGTGTCTCAAGACAACATAAATAAGATTGGCCTAACTAAGCTAGTCTAGGAAATGGGGATAATGTCATCAGCTAGAGCTGGGTCCTCCTGAGAGTCCAGCTCGCAAGTGTCGTCTAGGGCTGCCCCGTAGAAGGTATCCACACAGGCCTCCTCCTCGTCCTCTGTAATATTTTTAACAGGTCCAGTCAGGACAGGAGCGAGCATAATACATCTCAACAGTTTATAGCAGGTTAGAAAATATAATCATGCAGTAAAGTAAGATATAGATACTGAAGGAAATACAGTATGTAAACAGAGAGAGAGAGAGCTGTAATAGAAATATCTACTATAAATAGAGACTAACAGTGGCTAGTGAGTCAGAGTACAATATAGACATATAAATGGTATAGGAGATTCTGATGCTACACTATGGAAAGATTCTGATGCTACACTACTTGGATAATATTCACATGTCTACTTCTACTCCCCTGTACCCCCAATCAATACACAAGGATCCAACCAGGTTATGTTATGATTCCATACAAAGGCCCCCGAAGGGCATGGATGTCCCATAAATAGGGATTCTAGGAGATTCTAGGAGACCCAATAAATGGAATAAGGATTCAAGGAGACTCTGTGAATATGAGGGTACATGTCACAAGTGATCAATGAACCAATGAAGCATAGTGATACGCCATGTAAGTGAAACGCACAGAACATGAAGTACCCGATGCTCCCTGAGGATAACATCTCAAGAAGGGATCCATATAGTACCAATCGGTGTGACCAACGTGACAGTATCAAGTAAAGTAATTTAAAGCAGGAAAATAATTCTAAGCAGGATATAAAATGATCAGAGAATGTACTCGCCCGGTATCTGAGTGTCCGGATGAAATGTACTGTCCGAGGAGAGGTGTCTGGCTCCTAATCAGAACGGTACAAGTCACAACAAGTCTAAAATGATAACAATATACAATTCAATGCATTCTAGATGAATCTAAGTCAATCTAGGCCAAAGTCAACTCTTGGTCAACCAAGAAGTCAAACCTAGGTCAACTATGGTCAAACTAGGTCAAACAAGTATATACTAGTCTAAACAAGGCTAAACTAGCTAACACATACCGTTACAAGGCTATGCAAGCCTATCAAGTCTATACTAGCCATATCACATCATCACAATATAGCTATATGCTATATAACTAGCATACATTCAACATGTACTTATTTATCAATATACCTATTTATTTAGATACTTTACATATAGGTTATAATACAATTCATTAGGAACATCACATATATATATATATATATATATATATATATATATATATATATATATATATATATATATATATATATATATATATATATATATATATATATAATATATATATATATATATATATATATATATATATATATATTTTTCATATATATATATATAAAATATATATATATATATATATATATATATATATATATATATATATATATATATATAGGCTCAAAATACTATATATACATTAACCATATTTAGATACACTACATAGATTGATATATACATATAATCTCCTCCATTACATATATACATTACTTACATATATGATATACATACATAATAGGTTTACACATAGTCTATATACATACATATATTATATACATACATGTACACATTCAATATATAAAATATACATACATGTGCCTATTCAATATAATATATATACACACATATGGATTTAGAGAGAGAGCATGTGTGTGTGTGTGTGTGAAAACTATGAGAAAAACAGTGTGTGAGAGGATGAGAGACAAGTGTGTGAACTGTGTGTGCAGGAAATAGGAAAATCAGAAATGTGTGTGTGTGTGGAGGGGTGAACTGTGAGTGAGAGAGAGAAAGAGAGCAATGTGTGTAGAGAGTGAATGAGGGGCTGTCCATACTAGACTGTGCAGGAAAATAGAAGGAAATCAATTCATGTATTATAACATTCAGAAATTAGACTGAAAAAGGAAAGGAAATTAATTCATTCAAACTCAGATTACTGAAAAACTGAACCCAGTTTCAGTCCCAACTCCAAACCACATTTCGAATCAAATGTACAACCAAATCAACCCAAATTTGAACCACAGTTAGATTACAAATAGGAGTACCATATTAGGGTCTTAAACCAATCCTTAACAATATTTAATTAGGCTAATTCAACTGTCAAAACTCAATTAAAAACCAGGAAAAATACAGGAAAATACATGTTTCAGAAAATTGGGGTAATTAGGAATTTGTAATCAAAATCAAACTAAAATGTATAATAATGGTTGGTAATAAACATATAGAGTGTACACGTGTCATAGAGAGTGGTTCGTGTCCATAAAAGTGGACACGAAGTGTCCAAGCACAGAAAACACGTATGTATCAGAAAACTGTGATGGCAAGCCTCGTGCGGCCATGTCGAGCCACATTGGACTCAAAACACAACACGAGGGACCATGTGCTCGAGTCTAGTACTAGGCTAGGACTAGGTGAGTGTGTCAGTGTCCACAAACCGTGTCTACGACGTGTCCAGCATGAATACGAATAGCGTATCAGTGTCCAATAAAACCCGACTGTACAGTCAGTCGAGACCAATGCAGAGCCTCGTGCGTATCCGATACGACACGAGACGACTCGAGGCTTGGGGGCCCTCGTGTCAGACACTGCCCCCACCCCCTCGTCAAATCCCAGCTCGCCACGTGGCCTGTACATCGAGCACGAGGCCACGAGCAGCAGGGGAATGCACTGCCTGCGTGCGCGCGTGCACCGCGTGTGCACGTATCCAACCCGACACGATACGACATGAAAACACTCCCAGACCAAAAGAAACTTGCAAGCAACATCAAAATATAATTTCCTATTCAATTACTTTTCCAAAACTAAATCGAAATGCCCATTGGGGCATTTCATCAAACACCTAAGCCTAGGTCGGATACGTGTCCGATACGGACAGAAAATGGTTCCACCTGGACACGAAATCAATTCCTATGGCTAGAGGACACTTAGGGCTAGGTCTACATGCAAAGAAATCCAGAAATTAATAGAGTTTACATAGATTTACCTATTGGTGACCAAAAGCAAAAAAGTCTCAAATGGGGGGTTCCTCTTGCTAGCAAACTTCTCCAAATTGGTTTGAATCTGAGAATAACATATACCAACAGCAATAAAACTATATTTAGAACCTATTGAAATTTGTTTGAGGAAAAAAAGAGCTAAAATGGAATTTCTATGGATTTGTGAAGATGGAAACTCACCTCTTTCCAAAACTTGTGAAATTCTAAGGAGGCTAGCCCTAATGGAGGAGATTATTTATAGGGTGGGAATCCCTACGACTAGGTGGCCGGCCAAGTGAGTTAGGCTAGGGTTAGGTTGGCTAATGGCTAGTGGGTTGGGCTTAGTCATTAATCAATGGTTCAATCACAAGTCATGACTTGTGTCTAAAACTTTCTATTCTAATCTCTATTTCCTAATTGATTTCAATAACTAGAATATGGTTAACTTAAATCAACCTAGAGTCTCATAATCTAACCAAGTCCAACTCAACTAGAGTTAGTTCCTAGGTTAGTCTACCAAGGTCATTGCTAGTCAACCTAGTCAACCTTCATTCAAACAATTCCAAACTAATTTCTAAAAATTCCCATAAATTCAAATAAATTCTAATAAATTCAAATAACCCCAAAAATGACAAAAATACCCTCAAACTAGAAATGTGGTAGTGACAAATCTACCCTCCTTAAAAGAATTTTGTCCTCGAAATTAAAGGTGAAACTAACTGGTGAGAAGGATAGAAAAGTACACCTCAAGGTCCAAAAAGATAGGGATACCGCTCGCGTATCTCATCCACCCGCTCCCAGGTAGACTCTCCTGGAGAATGATGCCTCCATGCGACGCATACTAAAGGTTTCACCTGGTTTCTCAGAACCTTCTCTCATCGATCCAGTATCTCCACTGGCTGCTCTGGATAGCTGAGAGAAGGCCCAACCTAGCACATGGCTAGGATCAGCCATGTACCGTCTCAACTGTGATACGTGGAATATGTTGTGGACCCCCACAAGTGCAGGTGGTAAGTCTAGCCTGTATGCCACGTCACCGACTCTTCCGCTGATAACGAAAGGGCTGATGAAGCGCGGGCTAAGCTTTCCACCTCCACCAAAATGTATCGTACCACGAGTCGGAGATATCTTCAAAAAAACCTGGTCTCTAACCTAATCACAAGGAAGGTCTCAATTAATTATGATAAACAAACATGATTAATAAAACACAAACAATCAAACCTAAATCTAATCCTACTCTAATATGTACCTCAAACTCCAAGGGTCTCCGGTGGCTATCGGCCCAGTGTCGATGTCTGTCCTGTGCCACGCGAAGTCTGTCCCTGATGAGCTTCACCTTCTCGGCTGCGTCAACAACCATCTCTGGCCCCAGTAAAGCTCGCTCACCAACATCATCCCAAGATAAGGGTGTACGACACCTACGCCCGTACAGAGCCTCGAAAGGTGACATCTCAATGCTGGCTTGGAAACTGTTGTTCTAAGCAAACTCCACGAAATGAAGATGAACCTCCCAGAAACCTCCAAAGTCTAGGACGTACGTCCGCAGCATATCCTCAAGTGTCTGAATTGTCCTCTCTGACTGTCCGTCCGTCTAGGGGTGGTATGCAGTACTAAAATTGAGCTGAGTGCCCAAGCTAATCTGCAGACTCCTCCAGAAATGGGAAGTAAAGCGACTATCCTGATCTGAGATGATGCTGACCGGAACCCCGTAAATCCAGACTATCTACCGCATATACATCTCCGCCAGCCTCTCTGTAGACGTACCCACCTTGAATGGCAAAAAGTGGGCCGATTTGGTCAAGCTGTCAACGATGACCCAAATTGTGTCTTTTTCTCCTGGTGTGTGCGGTAATCCTGATACGAAGTACATAGTGATATGCTCCTATTTCCACTCGGGAATGGGCAGCGACTGCAACAATCCACCAGGCCTCTACCTCTCTGCTTTGACCTGCTGACAGAACAAGCACCTAGCTACGAAGCGAGCCACCTTCCGCTTCATCCCGGACCACCAAACATGCTTTCTCAGATCTCGGTACATCTTGTTAGCACCAGGGTGTATAGAATACTGAGATCTGTGGGCCTCCTGCAAAATCTGCTCCCTGAGCTCTCCGTTGGACACACATAACCTGGAACCATGCCTCAAGGCACCATCCTCTGCAAGAGAAAACTCGCCATCGACCAATCCTACTCGAACCTGCTCTCGGAGACACCGCAGAGCAATGTCCTCAAACTGTGCCGACTTGATCCTCTCTACCAAGTCTGACTGAATCTGTATGTCCTATATCTGCATCTGTACTCCGGGCACGATCACCTCAATCCCAAGGCTCTCCAAGTCTGCAAGCAAATACCGATCCATGGTCAAACACATAGCTGTCGGATACCTACTCAAGGCATCGGCAACCACGTTGGCCTTTCCTGGGTGATACTGAAGTAGGATGTCAAAGTCCTTCATCAACTCTAGCCATCTGCGCTACCTCATGTTCAACTCCTTCTGAGTGAACACATACTTTAAGCTCTTGTGATCTGTAAAAATCTCCACCCTCTAACCATACAGATAATGCTTCCACAACTTCAGAGCAAATATCACTGCTGCGAGCTCCAGGTCATGGGTAGGGTAGTTCTTCTCATGGGGACGTAACTGCCTAGAAGTATTGGCAATCACCTTCCCGTGCTGCTGTAATACACAACCCAGCCCCTTCCCTGAAGCATCACTATAAATAGTGAATCCACCTGATCCTGAAGGCAATGTCAGAATCGTATTTGCCTTTGATTGTAAAAGTACAGAACAGTTTTATGGGAGGACTGAACTTAGACTCATAATACAAACTCGCTTGTACAAAAAAAGCCTAGGGACGAAAGCCTAGGTACAGCAGACTAAGTACAATTGTTTATTTTAGATTCTGGGGGTGACGATAGAGGCTCGGGAAGGCGACGGCAGCCCTTTCTTACTCCTTGGACGATCGGTGTGCAGCCTTGGCTCCAGAAGATTTTCTCAGCGTTGAAGAAATACACTCTTTGCTCTCTCTCTGCTCTTCTCTTCAAGTACTCTGGTGCTCTCTCTGATCTCGAAAAGTGCTCCTGTGTGCGCCTCTCTCTGTGTGTGCGTCTCTTTTTTGCAAGGAAATGGCACCCTGCTATTTATAGGAATGGGGTGTGATCATTAGGGTTGCAAATGATTGCTTCTTGGAGATGGCGGTAGCCTGTAGATTGGTCAATCTAGGCCATTAATCTTGAGCGTGAAGGATCTGGGCCATTTAATGAGGATTATGCCAAATCATGTCAGTAATTAATGTTGATTGTAATAAATCCCCATCATGATGATTTGCTGATGTCCGCAAATCTAAATGAATCAATTTAATTCATTCTCTTACCACGTGTCCCAAATTATTGGGATCTGACCCAAAATTTGATTTTTTTTTAGGACAAGTGCCCTGTCATCATTGTTGAGCCGCATGAGGAGTGTTCATATTTAGGCCGCATGAAGGTCGTCATGACCGAGCAGCATGAAAGGTTTCATGACCGAGCCGCATGAATAGTCTCTATACTCGAACCACATGAAGGTTGTCATGACCGAGCCGCATGAATATGTTCATGATCGAGCCACATGAGGGTCTTCATGGCCGAGCTGTATGAGAGTCTTCATCGCCGAGCCGCATGGGGGACCTTTATGGTTGAACTGCATAGATTTCTCTGCACTGGCCGTATGAACTCGTCTAGTCTGGTTGTATAGACTTGCCTCGAAACTTGGTGAATAGTGCCACGTCTGCGAAGATATTCTCCAGTTCCCTAGGAAGATAGTACTTTTGTGTCAGTCATCATGATTACTTTATGTCAGGGCTGTCATCTGTCAGGTCTGTCATCCGTCAGAGCATTAAATGCGTCCAGACGTTGGGCACAGCTGCTTTGAAGGCCATGTGGCCTCTCTCTGTGGGCCGCATGGAGTTTACTCGAGTTGCCTATGTGTTTGAGCCGCATGGGACCCCTGAACCGCATGGGCCCTTCGAGCCGCATGAGGCTCCTTGGCCGCATGGATCATTTTTCTCTTTTTTTTCATGCTTCTACAAGACTCCCTTCAAAGTTTTCAATTTGCAAAATTAAAATACTTTGAATAAGAAGCATGATTATATGAGAGCTGCATAGATTTATTCTGTCCTAGCTGCATGGATTTGTCTAGCCGCATGATTACCTCTGCCGCATAACTCTCTGAATCGCATGGGCTGTTTGGCCGCATGAGCTTCTTACCACGTCTTCTGCCACGTGTGTAAATCTTTTGTGAATCTTCTGCATTCAATGCTCTTGATTTGCTGTTAGATTTTAAGAGCCACTTTTTGGGCCAGGATCCCAAGATTCAGGCTATTATTCAGCCATTTTGCCTCGATGACCGAAGAGTCGGTCATCATATTGCACGCAGATCGAGGCGTTCCTTCCTTGTCTATAAATAGGAATACTTTTATTCTGGGGAATCTTCTTTCCTCATTTCGATCTTTTGCTGTTCTAACTCCTTTCTCTCCCAAGCATCTATGGCTCCCAAGAAGGTTGCTGTGTCGAAGGCTGCGAAAGACAAGGCGGTCGCTTCTGCGGTGACTGTGGCGACGAACATGGCCACTCCTCCGCCGGCCGCTGTTCACTCTGTTCATCCCGACGTTCATCCACCTATTGCTGGTAAGGGCGTTGCCTTAGAACCCTAACTGCCATGGCTCTGCTGTATAATTTATGCACAAGCCGCATGTACGAGGTTCGTCGATATGACCGCATAAGTACTTCGCCCAGAGGGCCGCATGGGCTTGTCATACTCGATCTGAACCGCATATATATTTTTGATTTGGGCTGCATGAGCGTAGTTCACTTTTGAACCGCATAAGCTCATCTGCTTGTAGCCGCATCAGCTCATCTGAATCTGGATCGCATAAGCGTGTTTAACTTGAACCGCATGGGTCTATCTGTTCAGGGCCACATGAGTCTGCGTGGACCTTGAACCGCATAGTCTCACCTGAATCCGAGCCGCATCAGCGCCTAGGTTTGTCTGTTGAGTCCATGTGAACCTTGAACCGCATAGGCCATTCTGAACCCAAACCGTAGAAGCTTCATAAGCTCATCTGAACTTGATTTGTATGGACTCGTCTGACTCGGAGCCGCATAAGGCTATGATGAACAGAACCGCATGGACTCATCTGGTTCTGAGCCGCATGAGGCTGTGACGGCCCGAGCTGCATAGACTTAAATGATCTTTCGAATGCTTCTTGTTCTGACCATCTTCTAATCCTATTTCTTTCGTCTATCTTCAGTGAATCTGCCAGTAAATCCTGCAGGGGAACTCCTAGTTGGCTCGAATCAACTTGCCATGGATGTACGACGGGACGATTTAGTTCGTCAAGTGTCAGAGCAGCTTCTTGTTAATGAGCCTTTGGAGCGACTGAATGTTATCAGGGTTCAATCTTTCCAATTCCTTAGTGACATGATGAGCTCCAGGGAGCTAAATGGGAAGCATCTGAGGCCGGTCTTCCTCTTTGGGGATGCGTTGATCATAAAAAGCTCCCGAGTGCTGGATATTTCCGAGAGTTGGGATTTTAATCTGGACGGGATACCAATTCACATCCCCATTATGAAGCGTCATTTCCCTTTTGCGTGGTTCAACATGATCTTTTTGGACAGGCAGATGACAGACCCCCTCACTCCAACCAGACTGGGGATGTTCGTGAGTAACATCCGTTACAATAAAACTACTGGGTCAGTGCACGCGATCAAGGATCCGGCCAGTCGATCTGTGATAGGGTTAGTTCCGGGTACCTTTATCAACACACCTGGTCCTAATTTCTCATTTTCTCAGGCTAATACTTTTTTGAGCCAGCTTGCTCGAAAAGGGTCCTATCCTGTTGGCAGATTGGCACTGTCGAGCTGGTTAAACCCTATTCCCTCATGGGCTAACCTGACCTCGTGGATTCTGCAAAAATATGAGGCATTTTTGCGAGAAGTCAATCTTTATGATGCTATCCGGGGTACCAGCCACGGGCTGCCCATTAATAAGCCGTTGTTCATGGCCCTTCTGGAGATGTATAACCATCGGACAGGAACTTTCTTCACACCTGTAGGGGAGTTGGGGCTCGCTCTCCATAAGATGTATACTGTCTCCAAGCTTCCTTGGGGAGACGAGCCCTTTGAAGTGTACACTCCAACGAACGAGGAGTTCCAGGATCTAGATCGATGATTCCCAGGCTTCGTCGCTGTATACTGAGAACTATTATGTCACCATAGTACCTGTCACCAAACAGCTATCAAGAAAGATGGTAGCTCGGAAGGGGACGCTCCCTATACCACTTCTTGGGTCTTCTATCTTTTTAAATTCAGTGCTGCCGGCCGAGTTATTTCCTGAGATCGTCAAACTCCTAGGGAAGTAGAAGGCTTGGTGTCGACTGCTAAGAGATCGAAGTCTAAGGGTGACAAGTTTGGGAGCCAGATTGACTCCTTCAGCTATTTTTATTATGGTACTCGGCGGCTGTCAGAGAAGGCACTCTTGGCAGGTTTTTTTAATGGTGTGGCTGCGCAATTATGTGGTCTCAGGAGGGGCAGGCTCCATCGAGAGGATTAGCCGTCACTTTATTCTTCCCGCTGTGAAGTTGGCCTTTGGGGTCAGGCTGGCTCTCCTTCCCGCTATGGTGTGCAGCATTCATCATGGTCTCTGCGCCTTCTCGTCCAAGGTCATCGCTCGTGACGTGGCGATGGACTTTGAACGTATAGAGCTGCCTTATCATTACCTGCTGGGGTGGCTGTTGTTGCATTATCGGTCTTTGATGAGGCCTGGGATGGGAGACGGCGTTACGGACGACGACGCTTTTCTTTTCAGGTATCACCATCAGCCTTGGGAATATAGTACTATGCCGGCGTGTCGGAGGATGCTGGCGAGGGTGGACGGATATGATTTCTTCGTGTCTGTTCCCCATTTTACCGACCAGAAATTGAGGAGTGTCCATGTTGATGGCGTTGGATCTCATCATTTTCTACCTGAGAAGATGCGTTTCTGGTTGCGTAACATTCGTCCGGCGCATTTAGTTTATCGCAACCGCAACACTGTGTACCTGGAGCCCTACTTGCCCAGCAGGTTTGCCCGTCAATTTGGGTACAGTCAACTATTCCTTGGGCATCCCAGTTCCTGCCTGGGATTTGAGGGTAGCATCCTTGATAGTATTAGGGCATGGAGCTACTATAACACTTGTCATACTCGAACTAGTTTCTCAGTTCCTGCAGCAAATGTGCCAGGGAAAATCTTGCATATGGCGGCCTTATACCATGTTGTGGCGAGCCATCCTCCTGTCGATTTTGAATAGGGTTCCCGAGCCCGATTCCGAGTCTTTTGACACCGTGGAGGGAAATGGTATCGAAGGCAAAAAGGACTAGCTTCATCGTGGGCACTCATTTGGCGGAGAGGGCTATGGTATCGAAGGCAAAAAGGAAAGCGGTGAATAGGGTTCCCGAGCCCGATTCCGAGTCTTTTGACACCGTGGAGGGAAATAACGAGCGGGACGATGAGGACTCTCTCTCTTCTGGTGGTGAAGCAGCGGCGGATTAGCCGCCCATCATAGCAGATGAGATGATGACGGATCAGCCGTCGGTCGTATTTGACGAGGTGGTAGATCAGTTGCCATCTGTATCAGAGGTGGTGAGGGTAGAACCACCGTCTGCCATGCCTGGTCCCTTGCGTAAGCGAGGCAGGCGTGAGTCTACTGACGGAGGAGTGACCTTCTCCGTAAAGAAAGCTGCGGTCAGACCTCGTAGGCTACTTATTACGGAGAGGGGTGAAAATGCTGACGATGTTCCGGAGGTAAGACTAAGTTGGAGCCATATCCTTGTTGTGGTTTTCTTTCTCTTGGGATATGACCTAATCATTGTTCTTTGTAGGTGTCTGACGAACCGGGCTCTCATGAATTGTCTGCCGCTCCTGAGGTTGATCCGGCCTTTGCTGCTTTGATTAGTGGCCCACCACTGAAAACATGTCACAACCCGATCCCAAGTTAATAGGTCGAACCGGACCATGCCCAGCCTGCGTCGTGGTGAGACGACGGCAGTAAGCTATTCCATTGCAGGTATTCACAACAACACAAGTACATTTATCACAACTGTTATATTCGGAAATTGAAACTTTATTTAATAAAATATTCAGAAGTACAACTGGAAAGGAAATGCTGAAATAAAACTACAAACTCCAAATAAAGAAAGAGAATACAGAAAGAAAAGACTATCTAAACATCTGGTTCTGTAGTCCCTGGATCAGCGTCCTCCGGAGACGGCTCCGGTATCGTCGCAGGGTAGAGAACCGGGTCATAATAGCTATTATAATATAGTTCATCATCCTCATTGTTACCTAAAAATGTTGTCTCCAGTCAGGAGGGAGCAAGAACGAAATATGCATCTCATAATTTAAATAGTAATTGGAAAGTGCAGGGTAAACAGTTTGAAATAATGATTTTCAGCAGTTTAAAACAGTTCGGTGTGTTTTGAATATGCAAACGTCTATGACCGGCTTGGGTTGAGCAGTAGTATTCTGGCGATACGATATGGCTTATCCCCGTGTGTAAGAGGGGTAAGCTAATACAGTCATGTCATAGGGGCTTTGGTCATAAACGCCTACACTATTCTCCCAGTCCCACAGTCAGTACAGTATCAATCAGTAGTTGAACCCTAAAATAGAGTTCCGTGTCAGTAGTGTGGTTTAACATGCAGCTTAACTTTACTAAGTAAAATACAGGAATACATAATTCGAAACTTGTCTTGTATTAAATGACTGGAAAGACGAGTCGATACTGAGGAGGAACGTCAGGTATGTCTTCGAGTTCCTACAGATGAGAACTCGACTTAGATCCGCTGTATAACCAGGCTAAGAGTGCTAGTTGCAATCTCTAGTAGTAAGTCCTAGTCAGGTTTTAAGTTGTTATTAGGCTACAGCTAACGTTTACGTCGCAAGCTACGTGCGTTGATTAAACCGGTTAATTTGATTATTTGGAAATAATAACAAGAACCAATTATCTTTGGAAAACTTGTGTTTTTGTAATATATCTATAAAAATAGTTTCTTTCAGTGCCAAAACATATTCTAGTTATCTTACCAATATTTATCCATTTAATTTAATTCTTAATTAATTCTATACGAGAGATAATTACGTTCTAACTACGGTTACGCATCCAATCCAACCACCCAAAAGAATCAACATCAACCACCCAGAAAAGAAAGTAAAACCTACACTATGCAATACAGGGGCACAGCTAATCATCCTAGAGTTATGGGCTTATGCCTTTTACAATTCTTTTACATAAAATAAGAGGGAAATATTTAGTTCCTAATTAAAATGTGCAGTAAATAATTATCTATAATAAATAACTTAAACATTAAATAAAATAATTTAAATCAAAAGTTTGGAGTCTCAGACTCGGTCCATCGTCACAACCAGCTAATACCTCAACGCCCTGTCGGACCGGTGCGTTTGCATTTCGCTAGGGCCCACAGACCGGTACGGTCGTCGCCCGAAAATCAGTTTTGAATTCATTTTCCGAAAACCAATTTGAAATCCAAATAAATAAAGTTTTTGTAAAAAAATTGGTCAGTATTTCCTCTATTTTGGGACAACCCAAAACTGGGAAATACGCCAACAAAATCCTGCAATTGTTCCAACCAAAGAATAACCCATTTTTATACCGAAAATATAACCACAGAAATAATTTTCCAACCAACAGAACCTTTCCGAAATATTCGGGAAATCCGAAAACATCCAACAGCATAAACATCTCAGCAGACAAATATCACAAAAATGCTAACGAAGCTAACCGAACTACAGCGTGGCTAACCGGATCTCCGAAGGGAAACCGGGGACCGTTATCATCATCGACTACACAAAAATAAACGCAACGGGGCAGAGAATTTATACCTCGGGATGCTCGGCTAGAGCTCTCAGATGATAATAGAAAGAAAATAATAATACTCCAGCAGCAATGTTGACGACGAACGCCGGAAAAAAAATCCAGAATAGGGCACGACAGGGAGGACAGCAGCGTACTAGGCCAGAGCAGCGCTAGGGCACGCTGTCGGGGCGAAGCTAGAGCCAAAGGGTGCTCGGGGAGCGCTGGTCGCTGGAGAGCCGATGGGAAGGGCGCGAGGGGAACTCCGCCAAGGGCAGTGTGGAGGCGGTGGCCGAGAACGGTGGGGTTCGCCAGGGTCGGCGGGGTCGCGCGCCCGCTCGGGAAGAGGGCGCGGCGCTGGCTCGAAGGGGCGCACGGCCGGGGCGCTGCCGGAGTCGGGCGGCGCTGGGGTCCTCGCGGACGGGCTCGCCGCGAGAGGAAACTCGACAGGTGACGCGCAGACGGCCGGAGTGCTGCCGCGAGAAGGGGGCGACGACGGGGTCGACGGTCGGCCAAGTGCAGCCGGCCGGAGGGTGAGGGTTCGCGTGCGGTAGGTGGAGGAGGGGCGCGGGCTTGGGAATGGGTTTGAGAAAAGGGGTTCTCTATGAGGAAAAAGGAAGAAGTTGGGTGAAGAAAGGGTTTGTGAGTAGGTGAGTGTGGAGAGTTAAGAAGAAGAGATGAAAGTTTGTTTGTCTTCAGTGAATACGGGTGTGAAGCAGAGGAGTGGGGGTGATGGGGATATTAAGGGGAATAATGAGAGTGAACGTGTGGTGAGGAGAAGTTTAGGGTGAGAAGAAAAAGGAGAGTGGGAGAAAAAGTCTCCCCAACCATGCTGGTCCTACGGGACCAGCCAACGTTTATTTTTTTTTTATATAACAAAGTCAAAACCAGATTTGGAAGGAAAATAGGGCTCGGGTCTGGGTCCGAAAATCAAAAATCCAAGTTATTAATATTTTCGAAATTCTTTTTCACCCAAAATTATTTAATAATAATAATATTAATAATAATAATAATAATAATTTTTGAAAAATGCTAACAATAATAATACTAAATTTTATTAAATAATTAATCACCGGATATAGGTTTCACAATCTTTCCTCCTTAGAAAATTTCGTCCTCGAAATTAAAGGTAGGGTAGAAAAGACAAACAGGTACGGGTACTGTGCCCATAACTCAGGTCCAACCATAAGAATTTCCAAGGCAGTCGTGGATGAGACGGTTTTTAGGGACAAGTTTCTTTTATGGTATTGTCCACGCAGAAAAATACAAAAGTGAACCAAAGTACACGAGGTTGATCAGACCATCATGCACCGGTCCTGATTAGACAATATATTAGTGGGCGCACCCAATAAAATATCGTCATGATCAAGCTTGATTAAAGAGATAGCGTAGAAAACTAGGCTAACTTAGCAGCATCAGTTAAGTTTAGAACAAAAAGATAAGGAATAGGAGTTTAAGTGATGGCTTAAATTCTGATTTTCTTCTCATCTCTGACTAGGCTTGCAACTGGTTTCTCTGGCACTGAAAGGTTGAGTCCAATCTTCAGCTCTGAATTATTCAAAACGTGACTTGGATCCGAAATGTAGCATCTGAGCTGTGACGTAGAAGACGTTACACTCTCAAGATTAGCTGGTAGAGCTAACTGGTACGCTACTTCCAACTCGTCTTAAACTTCAAATGGCCTGATGTACCTGGCCTCAATTTTCAGCTCTGTCAAAACTGATTGTTCCTCTGGTAGGAGAAAACTTCACCAAAAGCAATTTGGTCTTCCCAAGACCTACCAAATTCCAAGACACAAAATCTCAATACATCTTCAAGCGTCTGGATTGACCTCTCTGCTTGCTTGTCCCGCGGTACTCCATGAATCCGGTAGATGTGCCTCTCGTACAATGCTGCCAACTTCTTAGTGGATAAACCAACTTTGAAGGACATAAAGTGAGCTGACTTAGTCAGTCGGTCCATAATAATCTGAATGGTGTTCTTCCCTCCTTGGAATCAAGGCAATCCTTACTCAAAGTTCATTGTTATATGCTTCTACTTCCGAATTGTCCAGCGGCTGCAACAAACTTGCTTGTTCTTGCTAAATTCCTCATGTTGACAAATTCACATCTAATCCCATACCTGGTATTGTCCTTCTTCATTCCATAGCACCAATCAATAGAGGCATATTCCGATACATCTTATTAGCTCCTGAATATATAGAATACTGCGACTGGTGCAACTCGTTTCTCCGTTTGTCAGCCGATACGTAAAGTCTCGTACCATTCTTCAGGGTTCCGCTGTTGATCAATTTAGAAACCCTCAAGTGTTCCTGCCAACACTTGATCTCTAAGCCTGTAAAGTGCCCTGTTTTGAAACTACGTCCTCTTAATTTTGGCCATCAGCCTCGAACTTCATCAATACTGAATCAGCATCCAGCTCCGTCCTTCTATCTCCAGGTAGTATAACCTCCAGTCCAAGCTTCTCGATGTCTTCTAGTAGGTGCCACTCCTTGGTTAAGAACATCGCTACTGGGTATCGACTAAGGGTATCAGCGATCACATTAGTCCTACCCGGGTGGTATAGCGGGCCGATGTTTGAAATCCTTCATCAGCTTCAGCCATCATCTTTGTCTAACATTCAGCTCTTTCTGAGTGAAGACATATTTCAGACTTTTACTTTCTTTTTTGGGTGGTTGATGTTGATCTTGGGTGGTTTTGGATTGGATGCGTAACCGTAGTTAGAACGTAATTATCTCTCGTATAGAATTAATTAAGAATTAAATTAAATGGATAAAATATTGGTAAGATAACTAGAATATGTTTCCCGCGTCGACTTCTTCCGGCGTGCGCCCCAGCGCGCGTGACCCCTTCGGGCCGACCACAGCGCACCCCGCACCCTTTGCCTCTGCGCTGTCCAGATCTGTCTGCCTTCGTGCTGCCCTTGGCGGAGTTCTCCTCGCTGTCAGCGCGCTTCCCCGCGTGCCCTAGCCGTTCTCGGCAGCGCCTCTGGTACTGCCTCTAGCCGAGCTCATTTCTCTTTGGGCGAGTGTTCTCTGGATTTGTTCTGCTGTGCCTATTTCAGAGTTTTTGACGTTCGACGTCGACGACGTTGGGTCAGCATCATTTCGGAACGTCACTGCTGGATTATTCTTCTATTTTATCATCTGAGAGCTCTAGCCGAGCACCCGAGGTATAAATTCTCTGCCCCGTTGCGTTTATTCTCGGTAGTCTATGATGATATCGGTCCTCGGTTTTCCTTCGGAAATCCGGTTAGCTACGAGGTAGTTTCGGTTAGCTACGTTAGCAATTTTCTGTGATATTGTCTGCTGAGATTTGTATGTTGTTGGTTTGATTGCGGGATCCCGAGTATTTCGGGAAGGTTCTGGTAGTTGAGAAATTATTTCTGTGGTTATATTTTCGGGTTATTCTTTGGGTGGAACAATTGCAGGATTTTTTTGGCACATTTTCCCAGTTTTGGGTTGTCCGGAAATAGAGGAAATGTTGCCCAAATTTTTACAAAACTTTATTTATTTGGATTTTAAATTGGTTTTTCGGAAAATGAATTTAAAACTGATTTTCGGGCGACGACCGTACCGGTCTGTGGGCCCTAGCGAAATGCAAACGCACCGGTCCGACCGGGCGTTGAGGTATTAGCTAGATTTGATGATGGACCGAGTCTGAGACTCCAACTTTTGATTTAAATTATTTTATTTTTAAGTTGTTTATTTTAGATAATTATTTACTGCACATTTTAATTAGGTACTAAAGCATTTTCTCTTATTTTATGTAAAAGAATTGTACAGGGCATAAGCCCATAACTCCAGGATGTTTAGCTGTGCCCCTGTATTGCATAGCGTAGATTTTTACTTTCTTTTCTGGGTGGTTGATGTTGATCTTGGGTGGTTTTGGTTTGGATGTATAACCGTAGTTAGAAAGTAATCTTTTCTCGTTTATAATTAATTAAGAATTAAATAAATGGATAAAATATTAGTAAGATAACTAGTTCATGATTTATCACTGTAAGAAACTATTTTATAGATATACTACAAAAACACAAGTTTTCCAAAAATAATTGGTTCTTGTTATGATTTCCAAATAATCAAATTAATCGGTTTAATCAACGCACGTAGCTTGCGACGTAAGCGTTAACTGTAGCTTAATACAACTTAAAACCTGACTAGGACTTGTTACTAGAGATTGTAACTAGCACACTTAGCCTGGTTATACAACGGATCTAAGTCAAGTTCTCAACTGTAGGAACTCGAAGATACACCTGACGTTCCTCCTCTGTATCGACTCGTCTTTCCAGTCATCTAATACAAGGCAAGTTTCGGATTATGTATTCTTGTATCTTACTTAGTAAAGTTAAGCTGCATGTTAAACCACACTGCTAACATGGAACTCTATCTTAGGGTTCAACTACTGATTGATACTGTTACTGATTGTGGGACTGGGGGGAATAGTGTAGGCGTTTATGACCAAAGCCCCTATGACATGACTGTATTAGCTTACCCCTCTTACACACGGGGATAAGCCATATCGTATCGCCAGGATACTACTGCTCAACCCAAGCCGGTCATAGACGTTTGCATATTCAAAACACACCGAACTGTTTTAAACTGCTAAAAATCATTATTTCAAACTGTTTACCCTGCACTTTCCAATTACTATTTAAATTATGAGATGCATATTTCGTTCTTGCTCCCTCCTGAGTGGAGACAACATTTTTAGGTAACACTGAGGATGATGAGCTATATTATAATAGCTATTATGACCTGGTTCTCTACCCTGCGACGATACCGGAGCCGTCTCCAGAGGACGCTGATCCAGGGACTACAGAACCAGATGTTTAGATAGTTCTTCCTTTCTGTATTTTCTTCTTTATTTGAAGTTTGTAGTTTTATTTCAGCATTTCCTTTCCAGTTGTACTTCTGAATATTTTATTAAATAAAGTTTCAATTTCCTAATATAACAGTTGTGACAAATGTACTTGTGTTGTTGTGAATACCTGCAATAGAACAGCTTACTGCCGCCGTCTCACCACGGCGCAGGTTGGGCATGGTCCGGTTCGACCGATTAACTTGGGATCGGGTCGTGACATGAGAAATATTTACGTTCTAACTACGGGTTACACGTCCAATCCAAACCACCCAAAAGATCAATATCAGCCTCCCAGAAAAAGAAGTAAAACTTACACTATGCAATACAGGGGCACAGCTAATCATCCTAGAGTTATGGACTTATGCCCTTTATAATTTTTTACATAAAATAAGAGGAAAAGGTTTAGTTCCTAAATAAAATGTGCAGTAACCAATTATCTATAATAAATAAGTAAAATAATTTAAACATTGAATTAAGAATTACCTAGTAAATTAAATAGATAAAGTATTAGTAAGATAACTAGTTCATGTTTTGGCACTGGAAGAAACTATTTTATAGGTATATTACAAAAGCACAAAGTTTTCCAAAGATAATTGGTTCTTGTTATTTTTTCCAAATAACCGAATCAACTGGTCTAATCAACGCACGTAGCTTGCGACGTAAACGTTAGCTGTAGCTTAATAACAACTTAAAACCTGACTAGGACTTGTTACTAGAGATTGCAACTAGCACACTTAGCTTGGTTATACAGCGGATCTAAGTCGAGTTCTCAACTATAGGAACTCGAAGAAATACCTGACGTTCCTCCTCGGTATCAACTCGTCTTTCCAGTCATTCAATACAAGGCAAGTTTTGAATTATGTATTCCTGTATTTTACTTAGTAAAGTTAAGCTGCATGTTAAACCACACTGCTGACACAGAACTCTATTTTAGGGTTCAACTACTGATTGATACTGTACTGACTGTGGGACTGGAGGAATAGTATAGGCGTTTATGACCAAAGCCCCTATGACATGACTGTATTAGCTTACCCCTCTTACACATGGGGATAAGCCATATCTTATCGCCAGGATACTACTGCTCAACCCAAGCCGGTCATAGACGTTTGCATATTCAAAACACACAGAACTGTTTTAAACTGCTAAAAATCATTATTTCAAACTGTATACCCTGCACTTTCTAATTACTATTTAAATTATGAGATGCATATTTCGTTCTTGCTCCCTCCTGACTGGAGACATTTTTAGGTAACACTGAGGATGATGAGCTATATTATAATAGCTATTATGACCCGGTTCTCTACCCTGCGACGATACCGGAGCCGTCTCCGGAGGATGCTGATCCAGGGACTGCTGAACCAGATGTTTAGATAGTCTTTTCTTTCTGCATTCTTTTTCTTTATTTGGATCTTGTATTTTATTTCAGCATTTCCTTTCACAGTTGTACTTCTAAATATTTTATTAAATAAAGTTTCAATTTCCGAATATAACAGTTGTGACAAATGTACTTGTGTTGTTGTGAATACCTGCAATGGAACAGCTTACTGCCGCCGTTTCACCACGGCGCAGGCTGGGCATGATCCGGTTCGACCCATTAACTTGGGATCGGGTCGTGACATGTTTTTAGTGGTGGCCCATGTGTGCCGCGGTCCTTTCAGTGGGGGCTCTCTCAGTGGCGGCTGAGGACTCCCAAGTTGCTGAGGCCCCAGCCCGGGGTGACGAAGGTTTCCTCGGGCCTGTTTTCGAGATTGCTGAATTTTAGCAAGGTGACGCCGATCTCGTCGCATCCCCTGCCGAGGGTGCTGGGGCGGATGAGCCTATTATATTCGACTCGGAGGCTGCTGGTGAAGAGGCTGTGGTGGCTGTAGGCGAACCTCAGCCTCCACACTCTTCCGCTGGTAAGATAAGCCAAATATTGACTAGTGAGGGGGCTTATTTGCTCTATCAACATATCCTCTGGGTCAAATCGATTCATGGTTGTCTTGGTCCTACAGGTCCTGACCCTTTACTTCCCACAACGGATGTTCTTAGGGAAGGTTCGGCCTACTGCGATCTGGGGGAAAGGAGCGTTTTCTCTCCTTCACCAACTCATGTCTAAGGGTCTCCTACCAGCTCCAGGCAGATGGGAGTGGAGCTTGTTCCGGGAGCGATGGTCTCCACCTCATCCTCTGCTGTTTATACGGCTTCGGAGATTGACTTCTCGACCTTGCCGAGCATTCAAGTTCTGCGGGCTGCTGAAGAGGAGTTGGCCGCTGTTCATGCATCCTTTCGTACGGAGTTTGTTTCCCTTGTGGCAGGAGCGGCAGATTCTGTTATGTCTTCTTCAGTATTGCCAGCTACACTCCCGTTGACGCCGGCTTCTTCGGAGGCTCTGGACGAGGCGTCGCAGGATGTGGTCGACAGCGTCTATCGCCATTTAAAGAGGGGCGTAGATGCTGCCGTAGAATGGGGGATCCCTTTTTCTCTGTCCCTGCGGTGCGCTTGGGGTCAGATAGAAACTTTGAAGGCTCTTCCTGGCGGGGTAGGGTTGGCTGCGCTTCTGGAGCCCAAGTTAGCAGAGGCTGATCAGCTCTTGACCCAATTGCTGGCGTTAAGGCAGGATGACTTACCTGCTGCGATTGAACGGGAGCGGGGCTTCCTTATTGCCGCTCGAGATAGGATAAAGTTCGCTCGAGACACTGCCGGGCCAGTTGTGAAGGAAGACCTTGACGAGCTTTCCGCTTCGTATGACAGGCTGGGTCGTCGAAGTCAAGCTTGTAGGGCTCGGGAAGAGACTGCTTCTCGTGGAATAGCTGACACAAAGGAGCAAATTCTCGCACTTCAGAGGGAGTTGGCCTTCCTAGAGTCAGAGCTGAAGGCTGCTCTTGCGGAACAGGAGTCAATCGTTCGGGAGGCTGCGAAGGTTTCCCGATCTTCTGCTAACCTGGAGTAGGCTTTCAAGAAATTCGAGGACAACTGGCAAGCCCATGTTCATCTGGAGGACACGGCGTTGCTAACCCAAGAGGCGGAGCGTCGAGCCAAGCAGAGGTTTGAGCGGTCGGTTGCCTTGCTGACGGACCGTCTCACGGCGTTATGTGCCCCGGAGTAGTGATCAGTTTTCTGTTTTCTTTCATTGTATTTTTTTTCTTTTTGTCAAGGGATGTGATCCCAGATGATGTAGTACTTTGAATTTTGAATAAATGAGCATGTTTCAACTCATCTTCTCTTTCTTGTACTTGTGGTGTTTGTGGAATTGGATCTGCTGGGGGATTATTTGTGGACCTGTTACCCTGGGGATACCTTGGTTTTAGGTACGAGTAACAAGTTTCGAAGAGGAATACCTAGAACAACTTCGCAATAAGACAGCTATAGAAGTTTTTGGTATTCGAGAGAATGCCAGGGATCAACTGGGCTCCCAGGCATGATAGGGAAGGGATGGGCGTGTACTGGAGACCCAGTACAGCATCTGTGGTCGACTGAGGACATTTGTGGTCATCGAAAGACGTTTGTGGGCCTATTATCTTTGGACATACTCAGATCGTGGGTACAGATAATAAGTCGAGGGAGGACCATCATACTTACTCAGAGGTAGTGAGGACATGGCAAGTATGGTTTCACGGAGGATATTTGTGGTCAACAGAGGACTTTTGTGGTCAACAGAGGATATTTGTGGTCAACAGAGAACATTTGTGGTCAACAGAGGATATTTGTGGACCTATTATCCTTATCGTACTCCGGTTGTGGGTACAGATAATAGGTTAAAAGGGAACCGACATACTTACTCAGAGGTAATGAGGACATGGCAAGTATGAAGGTTTCGTCTACGGAGCCTTCCCACTCAGAGGTAATGAGGACATGGTAGGAGTGGGCTCAATGAAGAGGGGGTATATAAAACGACTCAGAGGTAATAAGGATATGGAAGTTCTATGTGAGGGGGTGGTTTGTTTTTGGTGGAAGTGAAACGACTCAGAGGTAATGAGGACATAGCCATTTTTAGAAATTTGTGGATCGCTTACCCTTTTTGTGCACTGGAAGTACGGGTATTGGATCATGAGGGAGGATCTCTTACAGAAAAAAAGTTTAGAGGTATGATCATACATGACTTACTATCTGAAAGAGTGACCGGGATGTGGGTTCAGAGGCACCATCGGGTACATGACTCGATATTGCGAAAGTGTGAGTTCAGGGGCACCAGCAGGTACATGACTCGATAATCTGGAGAATGGTGAGTGTGAGTTCAGCGGTACCAGCGGGTACGTGACTCAATGATTCGAGAAAATTGTGAGGGTGAGTTCAGCGGTACTAGCGGGCACGTGACTCGAAAATCTGGAAAATTGTGGATGTGAGTTCGGCGGTACCAGCAGGCACATGACTCCATGATCTGGAGAATGTTGTATTAGACATAGTATTTCTTCAGGAACTTGCCGTTGATGGGCAATATAAGCAAATCCCCATTCTGTTTTGTGAGGCGGTAAGCTCCGTTGGAGAATACGGCCTCAATGATAAATGGGCCTTCCCATTTTGGCTGGAACTTGTCGGCAGTCTTGTGAGTCATGACCATCGGTCTCCGGACTACCAGAACAAGATCGCCCACTTGGAATGTCCTGATTTTGACCTTCTTGTTGAAGGCTCCGGAGATGCGTGCTTGGTATAGTTCGATCCTTTGCTGAGCTAGGAGGCACTTTTCATCTAAGGCTTCCAACTCTTGTAGTCGGCGTCGGTAGTTATCATCTGTCGTCAATTGATAAATGAGGGCGACGCGGAGTAAGGGTATTTGAGTCTCTAATGGGAGAACTGCCTCACTCCCGTACACCAGGGAGAATGGTGTGTTCCCGGTAGCTGTTCGGACTGTAGTACGGTACGCCCATAAACATTCACCGAGCTTCTCGTTCCAGTCGTGTATGTTGGAAGACACGAACTTCTTGAGTAGCTTGATTATGATTTTATTGAATACTTCTGCTAACCCATTGGCTACTGGATTGTAGGGTGTCGAAGCAATGTTCTGAATTTGGTGCTTGTCGCAGAACCGATAAAATGCGTAGCTTGCGAACTGTGGTCCATTGTCATGAATGATCCTTCGGGACAGTCCAAAGCGGTAGATGACATGATGCTTAAGGAAGCTGATCACGTTTGAAGTTTTCATTTCTGTCAATGGGATGGCTTCCGCCCATTTGGAGAAGTAATCAGTGATTGCGAGTATGAATCGGTGTCCTCTGGACGAAGGCGGGGTGATTGGGCCGACGATGTCCATACCCCATGCTTCGAATGGCCAGGAGGCCACAGTCGGATGTAGGAATTCAGATGGCTGGTGGATGAAGTTGGCGTAGATTTGGCAGGCTTTGTACTTTCGTGCATAATCTATTGCGTCTGCAACCATCGTGGGCCAGTAATAGCCCATTCGGCGAAGGCGGTCTTGCAGTTTCGGGCCAGGTTGATGGGCTCCGCAGACACCATCATGGGCCTCGCGTACGGCTTCCTTGGCTTCTGTATTTGATAGACACCGAAGCAACAACCCATCATAGGATCGGCGATACTGCGTTTTTGTCTCTGTATCATAGAAAAATCTGAGAGAACGTCTTCTGATAGAAGTAGCTTCCTTCGGATGCTCTGGCAGAATATCGTATACTACGAAGTCGATGAACGGCTGTCTCTAGTCTAGTGCTTCGTCGACTGAAAGGGCGAAGTAGCTTTCCATGCATCAAATGTTATCCTTAGGACAGACCAGTTCACGGCCTATTATGTCGACCTGATGACGAGCGTAATTTGGCACAGCTAGGGAAGCGGCCAAACCAGCTAGGGTATCAGCCTCAATGTTTTGGAGTCTGAGAACATATTCTATGAAGAATCCTCCCAGAGACGTGATGATGTCGATTGCTTTTTGATGATAAGGGATCATATCTTCGTGGCAGACCTCGTGCGACCCCCGAATCTGATTGACGATTAACTGCAAGTCGTCGTATGCTTCAAGATACTCTATCCCTAGTTCCTTTGCAAGCCATAGGCCAATGAACAAGGCATTGTACTCGGCCACATTATTTAAACAGGGCTCTGTGAGTGAGTAGGCCCGATTGATCACCAAGCCGGAGGAAGAAATCAGCACCACTCCAACTCCAGCGACGATGTTGCCTTTGGGTCCAGTTCTCGAAGTGCCGTCGAAGAATATTTGCCAGATGGCATCATGGGAGACCGCATTTGAACTGGTGACCTCGTCCGGTATCTCTTCATATACCCTAGTCGTCTTCAAACCTGGATGGGCTGCTAGAAAGTCTGCCAGAGCCTGGCCTTTAACAGCCTTTTACGGGACGAAGATCATATGGTATGGTGATAGTAATATCGCCTAGGTAGCAAGACGAGAGCTGAGTGCCCCAGGTTTAGTCATGAGGACCCAGAGGGGGTTGATCCGCGATATCACGTGGATGGTTTGTCCCGTGACGCAGTATCGCGTCTTCTGGATGGCGAACACGAGAGCAAGACATTCCTTCTCTACAGCCGTGTATCGGTATTCTGGCCCAATCATCTTTCGACTGAGGTATTTGCCATTGATTGTAAAAGTACAGAACAGTTTTATAGGAGGACTGAACTTAGACTCATAATACAAACTCGCTTGTACAAAGAAAGCCTAGGGACAAAAACCTAGGTACATTAATCTAAGTACAATTGTTTATTTTAGATTCTGGGGGGTGATGATAGAGGCTCGGGAAGGCGACGGCAGCCCTGCCTTACTCCTTGGACGATCGGTATGCAGCCTTGGCTCCTGTGAAGAGATGGTTGGCGTTGATGAAGAAATGCTCTTCTTGCTCTCCTCGTGTTGCTCTTCTGACTTCTCTATTTCTTTGTGCATTTTCTCTCTGATTATTAGGGGGAAGCTCTCTTTGTCTATCTCCTTCTGATCGTGTATATGTTACAAGGGAATGGCACCTTGCTATTTATAATAGTGGGGGCATCATTAGGGTTTGGATGATTACCCATTCTCAAAGTGGCGGCGTCCTGACGTATAATCAATCGGGACCATTAATTTTGGGCGTGAAGGATCTGGGCCATAAATGGGGATAGTATTGAATCCTGTGAATGATTAATGCTGATTGCTTTAAATCTTTATGATTGGTTGTGTCAAGCTTGGATTTTTCACCACGTGTCCCATTGGCTTGATCATGAATGATATGACCTGATCTCATTAATTATGAGGATAACGTTAAATATGGTCATTGGGATCTGGTAAATCTCTGATTGATCTGCATTCCATAATCATCCTTGCTACCAGTTGTCAAGTCGTGGAGGCCATTAAATCTCTGCCACGTGTCTTAATGGTGGACCCTGTCAGAACCGTATGATATCCATGAACCGCATGAGACAGCGTCTCAGTGAGCCGCATAGGTATAGTACTTGCGAGCCGCATGGGATAGTTTCTCGGTGAGCTGCATAGGTATAATACTTGCGAGCCGCATGGGATGGCTTCTTGGTGAGCCGCAGGAAGGTGATTCTCACCAGTCGCATGAAGCTGTTCTTCACTAGAGCCGCATGGGAGTAGCCACGTGTCAATCTCGGATCGTGTCAGAGATTTTCTCCTATTCCTAAAGAGTCTGTCATTATGACAGGACCATTATGACACTTCATGTCAGAGCCGTCAGCTGTCAAATCATGGCAGAGCATTAAATAGGGCCATTACTCGATGGCCAACTGTGTGAAGGAGTCCCATGGGGACACGTGGTGTTGATCGAGCCGCATATCTCTGTTGGTCGTATGTGAGCCGCATGTACTTCTGAACTGCATGCGGCTAGGGGGCTCTTTGAACCGCATAGGACTGTCCCTATGTAAGCCGCATGGACTCTCCTGTCCCGAGCCGCATGAGACTAAGAGTCTCTCTGAACCGCATGGGACTGTACCTGTATGAGCCGCATGGGGTTCTCCTGTTCCGAGCCGCATCGATCATCATTCTGATATTTTCCATGCTTCTACAAGACCCCCTTCAAAGTTTTCAATTTGCAAAATTGAAATACTTTGAATAAGAAGCATGGATGCATATTCTTCTGGCCGCATATGAAACCCTGACCACATGAATATCTTGGCCGCCTAGATTCGTTCAGCCGCAGCGACTTTCAAGCCACATGGATGGCTTAGCCGTAGGGGATCTAAACTACAGGGATATTCCAGCCGCATAGTTCCTTGCCACGTCATTATGTCATGCATGCAAACCTTTTTTGGGACAGAATCCTAAGAGTTTCTGATCTTTAATTCAGCTAGTCTGTATCGATAGCCAAAGAGTCGATTACTTTGTACGAGGCGTCAGTCTTGGTCCTCTATAAATGGAAGGGTTTTTTGAGGGATTTCTCTCTTGGACTCTTCTTGATTTAAGATTTTTGTCTTGCTTTCTTCTTCTGACCGACAGACAACGATGGCCCCTAGGGCTTCCAAAGCAGTGAAGAAGGCTGTGGCGAAGAGTAGGAAATCGGCCTCGTCTTCAACTGCTGCACCACCCGTTCGTCTTGACATTCATGTTGTCGTCGAAGGTAAGGACTGTGTGGAAGATTGGGTGCTTTGAAACCCTAATCGATGCTGCTCTGCTGTATTACTTCGTGCATAATTATTTGATGCGAGCTTTTCAAATTTTATGGTCCGCATACACGTCACATGAGCCGCATGGAATATATTCTTTGTCTGAGCCGCGGAAAAAATTGTCTTTCAACGGGCCGCATGAACCCTTCTGAATATCCTCTAACTATTTTTATCATTCATCATTACTTCTTTTTCGTCTTTTGGTTCTTGTAGTATCCCCACCGAATGCTGAGATTGCAGTGGTAGAGGAGCCACCGCTCCCTGGCATCAATCAGGGGCCTCCCTCTGTTAAGGAGGAGATGATGAAAGAAGAATCAACGCCTGAGAGGGATGACATCCTCCCCACTATCGAGACGGCTGAGGGTGGCAGTTCTGGGAATTCTGATTCCCCTATTCTAGACGAGGATCTTCCTCAATTGCATCCTTCATATGTAAGGTGGTTGAAGGAGTTGTATACACACTTCTGCGGCTAGGGTTTTTAAGGTTTCTCGTAAATGTCTATCTGTAGTCTTTGCTTCGTTTTGCCTTTCTTCTTGTCTGTATGAAGAACTTTCCTATAACCGCACAGATGTAACCAATTTCTGAATGAATAGAATGTATTTGCTTCACTCTTTTGCTGTGTAATAATTATTCTATTGGGATATTTTGCATGGACCCATTACCCCTAACGTACCCTGGTTTTGGATACGGGCAACAAGTTGAAGGGAACGAACATACTTACTCAGAGGTACTAAGGACGTGGTGAGTATGAGGGTTTGTTCTACGGAGCCTTCCCACTCAGAGGTCATGAGGACATGGCAGGAGTGGGCTCAATGAAGAGGGGGTACATAGAACGACTCAGAGGTAGGAGAACGTGGAAGTTCTATGCGAGGGGGCGGTTTGTTTTTGGTGGAAGTGAAAATGACTCAGAGGTAATGAGGACATGGCCGTTTCGGAAATTTGTGGATCGAATACCCTTTTTGTGCACTGGGAGCGCGGGTTGTGGATCATGAGGGAGGATCTCTTCCAGGAAGAAAGTTCAGAGGTATAATCATACGTGACTTACTATCTGAAAGAGTGACCGGAATGTGAGTTCAGAGGCACCAGCGGGTACATGACTCGGTAATTTAGAATATTGAGAAAGTGTGAGTGCAGTGGCACCAGCGGGTACATGACTCGATAATCTGAAATGTTGTGGATGTGAGTACAGCGGTACCAGCGGGTACATGACTCGATAATCTGAAATGTTGTGGATGTGAGTTTAGCGGTACCAGCGGGTACATGACTCGAAGATCTTGGAGAGAATGTCGTTTAGACAAAATATTTCTTCAGGAACTTGCCGTTGACGGGCAACATGAGCAAGTCTCCATTTTGTTTTGCGAGGCGGTAAGCACCGTTGGAGAATACTGTCTCAATGATAAATGGGCCTTCCCACTTTGGCTGGAATTTGCCGGCGGTCTTGTGAGTCATGACCATCGGCCTCCTGACTGCCAGGACGAGATCGCCCACCTGGAATGTTCTGATTTTTACCTTCTTGTTGAAGGCTCCAGAGATGCGTGCTTGGTATAGCTCAATTCGTTGCTGAGCCAAGAGGCACTTTTCATCTAGTGTCTCCAATTTCTGTAGCCGACGATGGTAGTTTTCGTCTGTCGTCAATTGATGTGTGAGAGCGACACGTAGTGAGGGGATCTGAGTCTCCAATGGGAGGACTGTCTTACTCCCGAACACCAGGGAGAATGGTGTATTCCCGGTGGCTGTTTGAACTGTAGTGCGATAAGCCCATAAGCATTCGTCGAGCTTCTCGTTCCAGTCGCGTTTGTTGGAGGAGACAAACTTCTTGAGGAGTTTGATAATTGTTTTGTTGAATGCCTCTGCCAACCCGTTTGCTGCCGGGTTGTATGGTGTCGAAGCGATATTCTGAATACGGTACTTATCGCAGAACCGATATAATGCATGGCTTGCAAACTGCGGACCATTATCATGGATGATCCTTCGGGGCAGTCCAAAGCGGTAGATAACGTGATGCTTAAGAAAATTGATCACGTTTGAAGTCTTGACTTCTGCGAGTGGGACAGCTTCCGCCCACTTGGAGAAGTAATCAGTGATCGCAAGTATGAAGCGATGTCCTCGGGAGGAAGGTGGGGTGATTGGACCAATGATATCCATTCTCCAGGCTTCGAATGGCCAGGACGCCACTGTCGGATGTAGAAACTCGGACGGTTGGTGAATGAAGTCCGCGTGGACTTGACAGGCTTTGCATTTTTTAGCTTAATCTATCGTATCTGCCACCATTGTGGGCCAATAGTAGCCCATTCGGCGAAGGCGGTCTTACAGTTTTGGGCCGGGCTGGTGGGCCCCGCAGACACCATCATGAGCTTCTCGTACGGCTTCTTTGGCTTCTACGTTTGACAGACACCGAAGCAGTAATCCGTCGTAGGAGCGGTGATACAGTATTTTTGTCTCTGTATCGTAGAAGAATCTGAGAGAACGCCGTCTGATGGAAGTGGCTTCCTTTGGGTTCTCGGGCAGGATGTCGTAGATGACAAAGTCGATGAATGGTTGTCTCCAATCTGGGGCATCATCGATCGTCTGGGCGGAATAACTCGCCATGAATTGCACATTGTTCTTGGGACAGACCAGTTCGTGGCCTATCACATCTACTGATTGGCGATCATAATTCGGGACTGCTAGGGAAGCGGCAAGACCAGCTAAGGCATCAGCTTCGATATTTCGAAGTCTGGGGACATGTTCGATGAAGAACCCCTCGAACGACGAGATGATGTCGATCGCTATTTGGTAATAGGGGATCATGTCTTCATGACGGACTTCGTATGAGCCCCGGATCTGATTGACGATTAACTGAGAATTGCCGTATGCTTCAAGATATTCTACCCCCAGCTCTCTTGCAAGTTGGAGGCCAATGACCAAAGCGTTGTACTCGGCCACATTTTTAGAGCAGGGCTCTGTGAGAGAGTAAGCACGGTTAATCACTAATCCGGAAGGGAAGATCAGCACTACCCCGACTCCGATGACTATATTGCCTTTAGGTCCGGTTCTTGAAGCACCGTCGAAGAATATTTGCCATATATTATCGTGAGAGGTTGCATGCGAGTCGGTGACCTCATCTGGGATCTCTTCATATATCCTGGAGGACTCCGAGCCTGGGTGGGCTGCTAAGAAGTCTGCCAGGGCTTGACCTTTGACTGCCTTTTGGGGGACGAAGATCATATAATAAGGGGACAGCAGTATTACCCATGTAGCGAGGCGAGAGCTGAGTGCCCCTGGTTTAGTCATGAGGACCCTGAGAGGGATGACTCGTGAGATCACATGTATCGTTTGTCCGGTGACATAGTGCCGCGTTTTCTGAATGGCGAACACCAGGGCGAGGCATTCCTTCTCCACAGCGGTGTATCGGTGCTCTGGTCCAATCATCATTCGACTGAGATAATATATGGCCTGTTCATGGCCTGTGTCGTTGTTCTGTGCCAGCAGAGCCCCGAGGGAGTGTTCCATTGCTCGTACATAGAGCAGGAATGGTTTTCCAGGAACCGGGGCCACCAAAACTGGAGGATTTGACAAATATTCTTTGATGCTGTCGAAAGCACGCTGATATTCCTCGTCCCATACGAATGAGACTCCTTTCTTCATGAGGTGCGTGAGCGGTCGGCATCGCCCGGAGAGGTTGGAAATGAACCTCCTGATGTAGGCTAGCCTCCCTTCGAGGCCTCTGAGTTCGCGGAGATTTCTCGGGGGACCCATCTCCATGATTGCTTGTCTTCTCAGGGTCTACATGGATACCCTTTGCAGTGATGATGAAGCCTAAGAACTTCCCGCTGGATACGCCCAGAAAGGACTTCGTAGGGTTCATTTTCAAATTGTGCGCTCGTATTAGGTCGAATACCGTCCTTAGATCCTGCAGATGGTCTCCTTTGCAGCGGCTTATAACGGCTATATCGTCAACGTAGCACTCCACTGTCTTGCGTAAGTGGTCTCTGAAGATGATGCTCATGGCTCTTTGATAGGTGGCGTCGGCATTCTTTAAACCGAAAGGCATGACTGTGTAGCAGTACGTGCCAATTGGCGTTCAGAATGATGTATGCTTTTCGTCATCAGGAGACATTTTGATTTGGTTGTACCCCGAAAAGCCATCCATGAATGACATACGTTCGAAGCCGCAGGTATTATCGATCATGATGTCTGTGATAGGAAGGGAGAATTTATCTTTGGTGCACGCCTCGTTCAGATTGCGGAAGGCGATGCAGATTCGAATCTTTCCATTCTTCTTAAGGACGGGTACTATGTTGGCGACCCAGTCTGGATGTTGCTCCTCACGAATGAAGTCGCTGGCTATCAGTTTGTTGACTTCGGCTTCGATTGCATCCATGATGCCTGGGCGAAAGCGTCGTTGTTATTGTTTGACTGGCTTTGCATCTGGCCGAATGTTGAATTTGTGAATAGCAATGTCGGGATTTAACCCTGGCATGTCTTCATAGCTTCAGGCGAACACATCAATGTATTCTCTGACAAGTTCTAGTAGCGACTCCCGTTCTTCGTCTGTTAGACTTTTACTGACGAAGATTGGTTTTGGAGAAGATTCGCTACCGAGGTCAACTTGTATAACCTCATCTTCAGTAGGAGGTTCTCTCAGTTCGAGCCGCTTTTCCTATTGTGCGTCCAATTGCTGGGCCCATGGCTCTAGCTCGAGGATTTCGGGGATGTCTTCGTCTTCTTCGTAAGCGTCGGCGAATGCCATATTGACTGTCATGACTTGTCTAAACACATCTCCGATGCTGGTATCCGAGTCCGCAGTTGGTGATCCGGTTGAATGTGACTGCCAGTCGCATTCTTTATCTGAACTCTCAGGGGTTGTAGTAGGCGTTACATACCCCAATCCGCATCGAGTTTTGCTATAGTAGTCTCGTGGTTTGCCCGCCGGGACTGGTGGCTTCAAAGGTAATCGTCACCCAGTGCCATAGTTCAAACCTGGCGTTGTCTCCAGATCATACCCCTGTTTCTGCATGAGATATTTGGATTGTGGGCTATAGAGATACATAGGCAATCTCCCGGCATCTGACCCGAGGTTGGCTTCTTCTATGGTGAGGGGATGCGGGTTGTTCGTCCGGCCAAAGATGATCGGATGATCCCCTTCCTCGATTATTCGGTAAGCGTCTTCTACTGGAGTAAGCTGGATTACGGTGTACACATTTGTCACTTGTGTGTGTAGGTGAGTGCCTATACCGTGTTCCATAGCATACATTGTACATAGCTTATTGAGCTCGGTGTACTTCAAAGATAACCCTTTATTGATGAAGTAAGGTATCTTTTCTAGGGGGATTACATCATCTGCGGAGGGAACATCAGTGTAGGCGGCCACGTACTTGGCTAACTCTGGTTCCTCTTTGGCTACCCCCTGTATGAATGAAGACTGAGAAGATGTCCTGGGAAGCTTGATTGTCAGTGGTTCAGTTGATGGAATAGAGCATGGAGTTGTTGGCAGACTAGCGACCCCCAGTTTGGCACTTGATGTAGAGCGAGGAGTGGCTGGTTCGCTAGAAGTGTCAGACCTTGCATCGGGGTGACGACCCTTCTTGGGAAGGCGTATCGTCAGTGGCCTATCGGAGGGGTTGAGCTTCTCCGTTTGGGGTTGACCGACTCTCGGCAGTCTGACTGTTAGTGGCCCTGTTGTGGGTCTCGGCACTTGGCCGGACCTTGGCAGCCGGATTATCATCTGCTCTTTCTGCGCCGAGAGGCTGATCGCGTGCTTCCGCAGAGTGGCAGTAAGGGGTGCGGACTTACCCGGTTTGCGAGCTTGGAGGTGAATCGTCAGAGGTCCTTCTGATCCTGTGGTCATTTCGGTACCAGCTTGTTCATTTCCTTCATCAAGGTGCCTCTTCGACTTTTCGTATAGGCAAGAATCCGAGTAGTAAGATTCAACCCCTTTGAAGGGATCGATGTCAGCGAATTTCGTCTTCACAAAGCCGTATTTGTCGACATATTTGAAGCACTGGTGTAGCGTGGAAGGTACGATCATGTAATCATGTATCTATGGGCGCCCCAAGAGGATGTTATAAGAAGTGTCTGCATCTATGACATAGTAGGTGACTTCGGATTGGAGGTCGCCAATTTGACACTTCAGACGAATCTTCCCAATAGGGTAGCTCCTGCCCGAATTGAAACTGCTGATGGCGGTGCTTGTAGGTGTCAGGCGATGCATTGGGATACGGAGATGATGTAGCAGACCCTTCGGGATGATGCTTATGGAAGAGCCAGGATTTATGTGCATTCGATCCACCTTCACGTCGCCGATGTATCCCGTGTAGTATAGCGGGCGATCGTGTAGGTTGGTTTTGATGAGCATGTCCTGCGGAGTGAAGACGATGTTGGGAATTGCTCCCGTGCAAGCACTGTCTTTGAGCTCCACGGGTGAGTCCTCCCTGGTGAGGTTGGATTGAGCCAGATAGACATCGACATTTTGGAGTGCTTCGCTTAATGCAATACGAACGTCCTTGGAGAGTCTTAGGAGTTCGTATAGCGACAACTTGGCCGGTGTGTTAGCCAATTGTGCTAAGATGTCAAAGTTGTAGGGCCTCTCTAGCCCTTGGGCTGCCTCTTTTCGGAGGGATTTGTCGAAGCGAGTCTCCCTCGGCCTAGGGTTATCGGTCGTCGAAGGCTGAGCCGGTCCCGAGGCATCAGTTGTAGTGGGTTGATGATTTTTAGCTGGATTGTCAACCACAGGTTGGGATTGTGCTCCGGACCGCGTGACGACGGCAGTAGCTTCCTCGTTGTCTGCCGAAATTGTGTGACAGGTCCTGACTTTTCCATTTTTCTTTTTGTCGGTGGAAGATGGTGTGGGTCGAGTCACTTCTGACACTAAGTCTGGATGGATCCACATGACCTCCCCTCGTGATGTGGTGAGGGGTACTAGACCAGCATCCTGATCTCGAGGAGGTAGAAGATTGGTAATCTCCATTGTCGCTAGAGGGACGGGGACCACCCCGTCTTGAGTCTCCGTCGGAGGGAAGCTGCCGAATTGTACGGATACCATATTGGCCGCTATGGTTACCTCTTCAAAATTGATGGCCAGAGCGTTTGAATCGATGAGGTTTTGGATGTACCGTTTCAGCTGGTAGCAATCGTGTGTAGCATGATGGACATAGCGATGATAATGGCAGTACTTTGGATTCTCCATCTCTGCCGGCCGCGGTTTCCGTCTTAGTGGAGGAAGCTGAATTCTGTCCCCTTGTATGAGCATGTCAAAGATGGGCTTGACGAGACCGTCTTCGAAGGAGTAAGTGATTTACGGCCATTGTTTGTCTGCTGGCTTCGGCTCAGGTTTTTGTGCTGTATCGGCCACCATAGCCTGCTTTTCCTTGCTGTCCCGATTGTTGAAGGGGCTACCCCCATTATCGTTGTTGGGACGCATGCCCTTGTTTTCTCCTTCCGAGATATGTAATCCCAGTTGGCGAGCCTTCTTCAGTCGTTCTTCGGCACTTGTGGCGCTGATGATGAACGTCTTCCAATCTTTGAATTGACTTTCGCCCATCCAGAGACTGATCGTTGGAAGCAGTCTCTTTTGGCAAATTTCAATCAAAGAGGAATCTGGATTTCCGGAGGGCAGCTTCATGGCGGTTTGGCGGAACCACTCAATATAGTTCCTTGTCAACTTCTTCTCCCCTTGGACGACGTCCATGAGGGTGGACATGGTGACGTCCTGCCCTACTTCGAAGAATCTCTCCAAGCACAGGCGCTTGAAGCCGGCAAAGGAGTGGATGCAGTTGTCCGGCAGATTGCGATACCAGTCGAAAAAGACTCCTTCCAATGCCCCAATGAATAATTGCGTGAGGATAGCATCATCATGGGGCAGATGGTCGGTGGTGACCTCGAAGTAAGTGATGTACCGACTTGCTGTGGTCTTGCCATCGTATGGGTTGGTATTGGACGGCTTATATTTTGGTGGGAATGGCACATCCCTCCATTCGACAGGGTATGGTTGCCGCATTCTGAGGTCTTGAGCATTTTTTCGGGCATGGAACATGGCTCGAAGCTCCTGGACCTCTCTTCTTACTTCTCAGACCTCATCTATTGCGGTAGGGGCTATTATTTCGGGAGGATTATTGCCCCGGTTTGGTGCTGCTGATTCGAGTCCGCATTGACCGCAGGATCTGTACTCGTTTGGCCAGGCGTTCCTCCTTGTAGAGTTAGAAGAGCGGCTTTGATTTCATCTACAGACTTGACCAAGGCCTGCAGTATAGCCTCCAAAGTATCGATGCGTTGGCGATCGCTGGAACCACCTTGGTTGCTGTCTGTCATGAACACCGTCCTTACATGAGGAATGATGGAAGAAACAGTGGAGGATGTGCCCTCCGAGTCGTAACTATGCACCGAGAAGTCATCGGGGTAGGTGGGAATGTTCTCTTCGGGCTCGAACTCCGAGGGAACGGTATCCCCAGCCTCGGAGCTTGCTTCGTCTTGAGAGCCATGGATGTCCTCGGGGACATCAGCGTCTGTTGTACCTGATGGGAGAGTTGTTTCCTCGGGCTCGGCTCCTTGAAAAATTGGATTGTTGTGTCTGTTTGGAGGAGTGCTACCCCCAGTTCCTATGACCCCCAGCGATGTGGATGATGAATTTCCCACTGCAGCAGATTTTGTCTTTGAACGGGTGTGTTGGAATACTCCGGTGGAGGACAACCGTTTAGACGACAGTTTCTTAGCTGCAGTGGTTGATATCTTGGGGCTGGAGATGCTTTTATTCTTTCCTCTCCCCTCGGCAGGGATTTTCTGAGTGGAATTACAGGAGACAATAGGAGGTGCCTCGTCCTCTGAGCTCGGATGCTGTAGTCTTTGGAAGACGGACGACCGGTCTTCCATTGCTGCCGCGTTGTTGCAATAGCAGTTGACGATGATTTGGGTGCAGTGATGCCCAAGTAAGGACTTTTTGCATGTCGAGGCTCCTTCTCTTTTCTTGTTCTTGTGGAGGATCGTCTCACGCAGGTCAGAGGAACCACTTTGTCCTTTTGCCGCCGGGGGCTGGACTCGAGCGGTTCTATACAACTTCCTATCAGAGGCCCGTGTGATGATCAACGGGATGCCCTGATAGTTAGAGGTTGGGACAGCTGACTGGGCTTGGTGAGCCTGCGCTGCCCTAGACTTCCTCCTTTTAGCACTTGCGGGTGCGTAATAGGAGGAGTCCAAGTTGAATACCACAGAGTCTGGCTTATCATCCAGAGAACCATCAGGGTCCGGGCCGCATGAGAGACGGTCGAAAACTGATCGAGAGAAGCGTGGAACGGACGCTATGCGGCTAGAATTGGGTACCGTGCAGGCTGTCTGCATGCGGTTGTCTTCTGCCGTTGGATGAGTTGTTTTTATGCGGCTAGGAGTCACGACCGTACAGGCTGGCCGCATGCGGTTGGCAATTGTGGCCGTATGGGTTTTCTGCAAGCGATTGACTTTCTTAGCCGCATGAGTTTCATCCATGTGGTTGGCAACTGTAGCCGCATAAGCTATGCGACTGACAGATGTGGCCGCATGAATTTTTTTTATGCTGTCGGCGGATGTAGCCGCATGATCTTTCTCTATGCGGTTAATACCCTTATGCGGCTCGGATCGCATAGAGTTCCTCTTTGCCCCTGCAAGTCCGACATCACAGTATTTTCTTCTGCCGGACTTGGGGACAGCAGAGTCGTCTATGATCTGAAGTGGGGCCGCGGGAGAGTCTTCTTCGCCGTTTTGAGCAACAGAGGGTATTTCTGCAAGAGCTTCAGTAGGAACGAAGGATCGGGGCCTCCACTCCTTGCGGGCCTTCTTTGTGCGGGCTCATTTCTGGACCGGGCCAGCGCTCTTGTCGGAGAGCATTTCTTCGAACGCCTGTTGGTCGAACCGGGCGACCATCTTCTGTTGCGTGGAGCCAAGCTTGGCTGCATCCGATTACGTCACCAACTCCTCAGCCGTGGAGAAGTTTGTCCCCAGCAGAGTCGCCATCGTGTTTGCCATTGATTGTAAAAGTACAGAACAGTTTTATGGGAGGACTGAACTTAGACTCACAATACAAACTCGCTTGTACAAAGAAAGCCTAGGGACGAAAACCTAGGTACAGCAATCTAAGTACAATTATTTATTTTAGATTCTAGGGGGTGACGATAGAGGCTCGGAAAGGCGACGGCAGCCCTGCCTTACTCCTTGGACGATCGGTATGCAGCCTTGGCTCCTGTGAAGAGATGGTTGGCGTTGATGAAGAAATGCTCTTCTTGCTCTCCTCGTGTTGCTCTTCTGACTTCTCTCTTTCTTTGTGTATTTTCTCTCTGATTATTAGAGGGAAGCTCTCTTTGTCTATCTCCTTCTGATCGTGTATATGTTACAAGGGAATGGCACCTTGCTATTTATAATAGTGGGGGCATCATTAGGGTTTGGATGATTACCATTCTCAAAGTGGCGGTGCCCTGACGTATAATCAATCGGGACCATTAATTTTGGGCATGAAGGATCTGGGCCATAAATGGGGATAGTATTGAATCCTGTGAATGATTAATGCTGATTGCTTTAAATCTTCATGATTGGTTGTGTCAAGCTTGGATTTCTCACCACGTGTCCCATTGGCTTGATCATGAATGATATGACCTGATCTCATTAATTATGAGGATAACGTTAAATATGGTCATTGAGATCTGGTAAATCTCTGATTGATCTGCATCCCATAATCATCCTTGCTACCAGCTGTCAAGTCGTGGGGGCCATTGAATCTCTGCCACGTGTCTTAATGGTGGACCCTGTCAGAACCGCATGATATCCAAGAACCGCATGAGACAGCATCTCAGTGAGCCGCATATGTATAGTACTTGCGAGCCGCATGGGATAGTTTCTCGGTGAGCCGCATAGGTATAATACTTGCGAGCCGCATGGGATGGCTTCTTGGTGAGCCGCAGGAAGGTGATTCTCACCAGCCGTAGGAAGCTGTTCTTCACTGGAGCCGCATGGGAGTAGCCACGTGTCAATCTCGGATCGTGTCAGAGATTTTCCCCTATTCCCAAAGAGTCTGTCATTATGACATGACCATTATGACACTTCATGTCAGAGCCGTCAGCTGTCAAATCATGGCAGAGCATTAAATAGGGCCATTACTCGATGGCCAGCTGTGTGAAGGAGTCCCATGGGGACACGTGGTGTTGATCGAGCCGCATATCTCTGTTGGTCGTATGTGAGCCGCATGTACTTCTGAACTGCATGCGGCTAGGGGGCTCTTTGAACCGCATAGGACTATCCCTATGTAAGCCGCATGGACTCTCCTGCCCCGAGCCGCATGAGACTAAGAGTCTCTCTGAACCGCATGGGACTTCTCCTGTATGAGCCGCATGGGGTTCTCCTGTTCCGAGCCGCATAGATCATCATTCTGATATTTTTTATGCTTCTACAAGACCCCCTTCAAAGTTTTCAATTTGCAAAATTGAAATACTTTGAATAAGTAGCATGGATGCATATTCTTCTGGCCGCATATGAAACCCTGACCGCATGAATATTTTGGCCGCCTAGATTCGTTCAGCCGCAGTGACTTTCAAGCCGCATTGATGGCTTAGCCGCAGGGGATCTAAACTACTGGGATATCCCAGCCGCATAGTTCCTTGCCACGTCATTATGTCATGCATGCAAACCTTTTTTGGGACAGAATTCCAAAAGTTTTTGATCTTTAATTCAGCTAGTCTGTATCGATAGCCGAAGAGTCGATTACTTTGTACGAGGCGTCAGTCTTGGTCCTCTATAAATAGAAGGGTTTTTGGAGGGATTTCTCTCTTGGACTCTTCTTGATTTAAGATTTTTATCTTGCTTTCTTCTTCTGACCGACAGACAACGATGGCCCCTAGGGCTTCCAAAGCAGTGAAGAAGGCTGTGGCGAAGAGTAGGAAATCGACCTCGTCTTAAACTGCCGTACCCCCCATTCGTCTTGACGTTCATGTTGTCGTCGAAGGTAAGGACTGTGTGGAAGATTGGGTGCTTTGAAACCCTAACCGATGCTGCTCTGCTGCATTACTTCGTGCATAATCATTTGATGCGAGCTTTTCAAATTTCGTGGTCCGCATACACGTCACATGAGCCGCATGGAATATATTCCATGTCTGAGCCGCGAAAAAATTTGTCTTTCAACGGGCCGCATGAACCCTTCTGAATATCCTCTGACTGTTTTTATCATTCATCATTACTTCTTTTTCGTCTTTTGGTTCTTGTAGTGTCCCTACCGAATGCTGAGATTGCAGTGGTAGAGGAGCCGCCGCTCCCTGGCATCAATCAGGGGCCTCCCTCTGTTAAGGAGGAGATGATGAAAAAAGAATCAGCGCCTGAGAGGGATGACATCCTCCCCACTATCGAGACGGCTGAGGGTAGCAGCGCTGGGAATTCTGATTCTCCTATTCTAGACGAGGATCTTCCTCAATTGCATCCTTCATATGTAAGGTGGTTGAAGGAGTTGTATACACACTTCTGCGGCTAGGGTTTTTAAGGTTTCTCGTAAATGTCTATCTGTAGTCTTTGCTTCGTTTTGTCTTTCTTCTTGTCTGTATGAAGAACTTTCCTGTAACCGCACAGATGTAACCGATTTCTGAGTGAATAAAATATATTTGCTTCACTCTTTTGCTGTGTAATAATTATTCTATTGGGACATTTTGTATGGACCCATTGCCCCAAACGTACCCTAGTTTTGGATACGGGCAACAAGTTGAAGGGAACAAACATACTTACTCAGAGGTACTAAGGACGTGGTGAGTATGAGGGTTTCTTCTACGGAGCCTTCCCACTCAGAGGTCATGAGGACATGGCAGGAGTGGGCTCAATGAAGAGGGGGTACATAGAACGACTCAGAGGTAGGAGAACGTGGAAGTTCTATGCGAGGGGGCGGTTTGTTTTTGGTGGAAGTGAAAACGACTCAGAGGTAATGAGGACATGGCCGTTTCGAAAATTTGTGGATCGATTACCCTATTTGTGCACTGGGAGCGCGGGTAGTGGATCATGAGGGAGGATCTCTTCCAGGAAGAAAGTTCAGAGGTATAATCATACGTGACTTACTATCTGAAAGAGTGACCGAAATGTGACTTCAGAGGCACCAGCGGGTACATGACTCGGTAATTTAGAATATTGAGAAAGTGTGAGTGCAGCGGCACCAGCGGGTACATGACTCGATAATCTAAAATGTTGTGGATGTGAGTTCAGCGGTACCAGCGGGTACATGACTCGATAATCTAAAATGTTGTGGATGTGAGTTCAGCGGTACCAGCGGGTACATGACTCGAAGATCTTGGAGAGAATGTCGTTTAGACATAGTATTTCTTCAGGAACTTGCCGTTGACAGACAACATGAGCAAGTCTCCGTTTTGTTTTGCGAGGCGGTAAGCACCATTAGAGAATACTGTCTCAATGATAAATGGGCCTTCATCACCAAGATTAACTCTGGCTGATGAAGATTGGTTTTGGGGAGGCTTCATCACCAAGATTAACTTGTATGACCTCATCTTCAGTGGGAGGTTCTCTTTGCTCGAAATGCTTCTCCCATTGTTCATCTAACTGTTGTGCCCATGGTTCTAGCTCAAGAAGTTCGGGGATGTCTTCGTCTTCTTCATAAGCGTCGGCGAATGCCATGTTGACTGACAAGACTTGTCTGAATACATCTCCGATGCTGGTATCAGAGTCAGAAGTTGGTGACCCGGTCGAATGTGAATGCCAGTCACATTCTTCATCTAAACTTTCAGGGGTCGTCGTGGGTGTTACATACCCTAATCCACATCGAGTCTTGCTATAGTAGTCCCGTGGTTTGCCAGCCGGGACCGGTGGCTTCAAAGGTAATCGTCGTCCAGTACCGTAGTTCAAGCCCGGCGTCGTTTCCAGATCATACCCCTATTTCTGCATGAGATATTTAGATTGGGGGCTATAAAGATACAGAGGTAGTCTCCCGGTATCCGATCCAAGGTCGACTTCTTCTATGGTGAAGGGATGCGGATCATCCTCCCGGCCGAAGATGATTGGATGGTCCCCTCCCTCGATTACTCGGTAAGCGTCTTCTGCTGGAGTAAGCTGGATTGTGGTGTAGACATTTGTCACCTGTGTGTGTAGGTGAGTGCCTATACCGTGTTCCATAGCGTACATTGTACAAAGCTTATTAAGCTCGAGGTAGTTTAAAGATAGCCCTTTATTGATGAAGTAAGGTATCTTTTCTAGGGGGATTACATCATCTGCGAAGGAAACATCAGTGTGGGCAGCCACATACTTGGCTAGCTCCGGTTCCTCTTCGGCTATCCCTTGTGTGAATGAAGACGGAGAGGACGACCTGGGGAGTTTGATCGTCAGTGGTTCAGTTGATGGAGCTGAGCGTGGAGTTGTTGGCAGACTAGCGACCCCCAGTTTGGTACTCGATATGGGGCGAGGAGTGGCTGGTTCGCTAGAAGTGTCAGACCTTGCATCGGGGTGACGACCCTTCTTGGGAAGGCATATCGTCAGTGGCTTGTCGGAGGGATTGAGCTTCTCCGTTTGGAGCTGACCGACTCTCGGCAGTCTGATTGTTAGTGGCCCCGTTGTGGATCTTGGCACTTGGCCAGACCTTGGCAGTCGAATTGTCATCTGCTCTTCTTGTGCCGAGAGGCTGATTGCGTCCTTATGCAGAGTGGCGGTAAGGGGTGCAGACCTGCCCGGCTTGCGAGCTTGGAGGTGGATCGTCAGAGGCTCTTCTGATCCTGTGGTTATCTCGGTACTAGCTTGTACATCTCCTTCACCAAGATGCTTTTTCGATTTTTCGTACAGGCAGGAGTCAGAGTAGTAAGATTCGACCCCTTTGAAGGGATCGATATCAGCAAATTCCGTCCTCACGAAGCCGTGTTTGTCGACATATTTGAAGCACTGGTGCAGCGTGGAAGGCACGATCATATAATCGTGTATCCACGGATGCCCCAAGAGGATGTTGTAAGAAGTGTCTGCATCTATGACGTAGCAGGTGACTTCGGATTGGAGGTCGCCAATTTGGCACTTCAGACGAATCTTCCCAATAGGGTAGCTCCTGCCCGAATTGAAACTGCTGATGGCGGTGCTTGTAGGCGTCAGGCGATGCATTGGGATACGGAGATGATGTAGCAGACCCTTCGGGATAATGCTTATGGAAGAGCCAGGATCAATGTGCATCCGATCCACCTTTACGTCGCCGATGTATCCAGTGTAGTATAGTGGGCGATCGTACAGATTAGTTTTGATGAGCATGTCCTGCGGAGTGAAGACGATGTTTGGCATTATGCCAGTGCAGGCACTATCCTGGAGATCCACAGGCGAGTCCTCCCCGGTGAGGTTGGATTGAGCCAGATAGACATCGACATTTTGGAGAGCTTCACTCAGTGCAATACGAACGTCCTTGGAGAGCCTTAGGAGTTCGTACAGTGACAACTTGGCTGGTGTGTTAGCCAATTATGCTAAGATGTCAAAGTTGTAGGGCTTTTTCAGCCCTTGGGCTGTCTCTTTTCGGAGGGATTTGTCGAAGTGAATCTCCCTCGGCTTAGGCTTGTTGGTCGTCGAAGGCTGAGCCGGTCCCGGAGCATCAGTTGTAGTGGGTTGATGATTTTCAGCTGGATTGTCAACCACAGGTTGGGATTGTGCCCCAGACCGCGTGACGACGGCTGTAGCTTCCTCGATGTCTACCGAGATTGTGTGGCAGGTCCTGACTTTTCCACTTTTCTTCTTGTAGGTGGAAGATGGTGTGGGCCGAGTCACTTATGATACCAAGTCTGGATGTATCCACACGACCTCCCCTCGTGATGTGATGAGGGGCACTAGACCAGCTGCCTGATGTCGGGGAGGTGGAAGATTGGCAATCTCCATCGTCGCCAGAGGGATGGGGACCACCCCGTCTTGAGTTTTTGTCGGAGGAAAGCTGCCGAATTGTACGGACACCATGTTGGCTGCCACGGTTACCTCTTCGAAATCGATAGCCAGAGCATTCGAATCGATGAGGTTTTGGATGTACCATTTTAGCTGGTGGCAGTCGTGTGTAGCATGGTGGACGTAGCGATGATAATGGCAGTACTTTGGGTTCTCCATCTCTGCCGGCCGCGGTTCCCGTCTTGGTGGAGGAAGCTGAATTCTGTCCCCTTGTATGAGCATGTCCAAGATGGGCTTGATGTGACCGTCTTCGAAGGAGTAAGTGATTTACGGCCATTGTTTGTCTGCCGACTTTGGCTCAGGTTTCTGTGCCGTGTCGGCCACCATAGCCTGCTTGCCCCTGCCAATCCGATTGTTGGAGCCTTCTTCTCTCCATCCGAGATGTGCAATCCCAGTTGGCGAGCCTTTTTCAATCGTTCTTCGGCGCATGTGGCGCTGATGATGAACGTCTTCCAGTCCTTGAATTGACTTTCGCCCATCCAGAGACTGATTGTTGGGAGGAGTCTCTTTTGGCAAATTTCAATCATGGAGGAATCTGGATTCCCAGAGGGCAACTTCATGGCGGTTTGGCGGAACCGCTCGATGTAGTTCCTTGTCAGCTCTTTCTTCCCTTGGACGACGTCCATGAGGGTGGACATGGTGATGTCCTGCCCTACTTTGTAGAATCTCTCCAAGAATATGTGCTTGAAGCCGGCGAAGGAGTGGATGCAGTTGTCTGGCAGGTTGCGATACCAGTCGAAGGCGACTCCTTCCAATGCCCCGATGAATAATCGTGTGAGAATGGCATCGTCATGGGGCAGATGGTCGGTGGTAACCTCGATGTAAGTGATGTACCGACTTGCTGAGGTCTTGCCATCATAAGGATTGATATTGAACGGCTTATATCTCGGTGGGAATGGAACATCCCTCCATGCAGCAGGGTATGGTTGTCGTATTCTGAGGTCTTGAGAGTTTTCTCGAGCGTGAAAGATGGCTCGGAGCTCCTGGACCTCTTTTCTTGCTTCGCGTGCTTCGTCCACGACGGTGGGGGCCGTTGTTTCAGGAGGATTGTTGCCCAGGTTCGGTGCTGCTGAGTTCGAGTCCGCATTGACCGCGGGGCCTACGCTTGTTTGGCCAGGCATTCCGCCTTGCAGAGTTGGAAGGGCCGCTTTAATCTCGTCTACAGACTTGACCAAAGCAAGCAATATGGCTTCGAGACTGTCGATGCGTTGGCGATCACTGGAACCACCTTGGTTGTTGTCTGTCATGAATACCGTCTTCACATGAGGAGAGATAGACGGAGCGGTGGAGGAAGCGCCCTCCGAATCGTACCCCTGTAGTGAGAAGTCATCGGGGTATGTGGGTATGTTCCCTTCTGATTCAGACTCGGAAGGAACAGTACCCCCAGTCTCCGAGTTTGCCTCGTCTTGAGAGTTGTGGACGTCCTCGAGGACGTCGAGGTTTGCTGCCTCCGATGGGAGAGTTGTCTCCTCCGGCTCATCTTCTTGGAACATCGGGTTGCTGTGGAGGCTCGGAGAGGTGCTACCCCCAGCCCCAGCAACCCCCTGTGTTATGGACGACGAATCTCCCACTGTAGTAGATTTCGTCTTAGAGCGAGTACCTTAGAAAACTCCGGTGGTGGGCACCCGCTTAGACGACAGTCTTTTAGTCGCAGTGGTTGAGATCTTCGGACAGGGAACATTCATCGTCTTCCCCCTTCCATCAGCGGGGACTTTCCGAACAGAGTTGTAGGAGACGACGGGTAGTGCCTCGTCTTCTGATGATGTCTGTTGTAGTCTTTGAAAGGCAGACTGTCGGTCTTCTTGCATCGTCGTGCTATTGCAGCAGTAGTTGACGATGACTTGGGTGCAGTGACGTCCGTGGGAGGACTCTTTGCACCCCGATGCATCTTCTCTTTCCTTGCGTTTGTGGAGGATGGCCTCACGCAAGTCAGATGGGTCTGGACCGACCATGTTTGCTCCCGTGATTTTAGGAGACTTTTATGAACCTCTCTGTCCGTCTGCCGCCGGGGGCTTGACTCGAGTGGTTCTGTACAACTTCCCATCCGAGGCCCGCGTAATAATCAGCGGAACGCCCCGATAGTCAGAGGTTGGGGCAGCTGACTGGGCTTGGTGGGCTCGTGCTGCCCTAGACTTCTTCCTTTTAGCACTTGCGGGTGCGTAATAGGAAGAGTCCAAGTTGAATACCAAAGAGTCTGGCTTATCATCCAGAGAACCATCAGGGTCAGGACCGCATGAGAGACGGTCGAAGACTGATCGAGAGAAGCGTGGAACAGACGCTATGCGGCTAGGATTGGAAACCGTACAGGCTGTCTGCATGCGGCTGTCTTTAGCTGTCGGATGGGTTGTTCTTGTGCGACTAGGAGTCACGACCGTACAGGCTGGCCGCATACGGTTGGCAATTGTGGCCGCATGGGTTTTCTATAAACGATTGACTTTAGTAACCGTATAAGTTTCATCCATGCGGTTGGCAACTGTAGCCGCATAAGCTATGCGGCTGACAGATGTGGCCGTATGAGTTTTCTTCATGCGGCTGGCGGATGTAGTCGCATGAGTTTTCTCCATGCGACTAGCACCCTCATACGGCTCGAATCGCATAGAGTTTCTCATTGCCTCTGCAAGTCTAGCATCATAGTGTTTTCTTCTGCCGGACTTGGGGACAACAATGTTGTCTACGGTCTGAAGTGGGGCCGCAGGAGAGTCTTCCCCGCCGTCTTGAGCAACAGAGGGTATCTCTGCAAGAGCTTCAGTAGAAGCGAATGATCGGGGTCTCCACTCCTTGCGGGCCTTCTTCGTGCGGGCTCGCTTCTAGACCGGGCCAGCGCTCTTATCGGAGAGCATTTCTTCAAACGCCTGTTGGTCGAACCGGGCGACCATCATCTATTGAGTGGAGCCAAGTTTGGCTGCATCCGATTGCGTCACCAACTTCTCAGCCGTGGAGAAGTTTGTCCCCAGCAGAGTCGCCATCGTGTTTGCCATTGATTGTAAAAGTACAAAACTGTTTTATGGGAGGACTGAACTTAGACTTACAATACAAACTCGCTTGTACAAAGAAAGCCTAGGGACGAAAGCCTAGGTACAACAAACTAAGTACAATTGTTTATTTTAGATTCTGGGGGTGACGATAGAGGCTCGGGAAGGCGACGGCAGCCCTGCCTTACTCCTTGGACGATCGGTGTGCAGCCTTGGCTCCAGAAGATTTGCTCAGCGTTGAAGAAATGCTCTTTTTGCTCTCTCTCTGCTCTTCTCTCTAAGTACTCTGGTGCTCTCTCTGATCTCGAAAAGTGCTCCTGTGTGCGCCTCTCTCTGTGTCTGCGAAGATATTCTCCAGTTCCCTAGGAAGATAGTGCTTTTTGTCAGTCATCATGATTACTTTATGTCAGGGCTGTCATCTGTCAGGTCTGTCATCCGTCAGAGCATTAAATGTGTCCAGACGTTGGGCACAGCTGCTTTGAAGGCCACGTGGCCTCTCTCTGTGGGCCGCATGGAGTTTACTCGAGTTGCCTATGTATTTGAGCCGTATGGGACCCCTGAGCCGCATGGGCCCTTCGAGCCGCATGAGGCTCCTTGGCCGCATGGATCATTTTTCTCTTCTTTTTCATGCTTCTACAAATCGGAGCTGTCGTAAGCCGCTTCTTCAACACATCAAAAGCTGCCTGACACTCCTCTGACCAAACGAACTCAGCATCCTTCCGGGTCAACCGAGTCAACGGTTCTGCAACCCGGGAGAAATCCTGCACAAATCTCTGATAATATCCTGCCAGCCCCAGGAAACTCCTGATCTCTGCCACTGAAGTCGGCGCTGCCCATGCCTCAACTGCTACAATCTTCTTGGGGTCAACTGAGATACCATCTCCAGTCACCACATTCCCCAAGAAGTCCACCCGGTCCAAGAAGAACACTCACTTGGAGAGCTTCCCGTAAAGCTGCTCCTTCCTGAGAGTCTCCAGCACGATCCTCAAATGCTCCTCGTGCTCCTCCTCAGTCTTAAAATATACCAAGATGTCGTCAATGAACACCACCACAAACTGATCCAGGTACTGATGGAACACCTTGTTCATAAGGTTCATAAACACTGCTGGTGCATTGGTTAGCCCAAACGGCATAACAAAAATCTCAAACTGTCCGTACCGCGTCGTAAAAGCAGTCTTGGGAATATCCTCCCTCTTCACCTTCACCTGGTGATATCCCGACCTCAGACAATCTTGGAAAATACCCGGGCTCCGCTCAACTGGTCAAAAAGATCGTCGATCCGCGGCAGTGGGTATTTGTTCGTGATCGTGAGGTTGTTGAGTGCCCTATAGTCAATACACATCCGTACTGACCCATCCTTCTTCGGCACAAACAACACTGGTGTACCCCATAGCAACGAACTCGAGCGGATGAAGCCCTTGTCCTGTAGCTCATCCACCTGCTTCTTCAGCTCCACCAGCTCACTGTTGTTCACCCGATAGACATGTTGAGAGATGGGTTCCGCTCCTGGAACCAAGTCTATCGAGAACTCTATGTCTCTGTCTGGTGGCAATCCCGACAACTCCTCTGGGAAAACATCCATATACTCTGCTATCAAGGGGTGTGGAATCGCCTGCTCCTCAACCGAGACTCTACAGAAAACTCTGCTGCTCTGCTCTGCCTGACGTCTGGAGTACTCAAACTCCGGCTCCCCCGGCGCTCTGAAGAGAACTCTATCCCCTCTGTAATCAATGCTGGCGTGGTGCCTGCTCAACCAATCCATGCCTAGTACTACATCGTAGTTCGGCAATGGCATTACGAGCAGGCTCACCTCCAACTCAAGGCCTCCCAAAACTACACTCCGACCCTTACAAACATCACTCACGAGGATAATGCCACCCCCGGTCGTGATCTTGTAAGTCCTAGGCAATGATTCAGCTATAATACCGTGTCTAATCGTAAAAGATACTGATATGAAGCTATGCGAAGCACCAGAATCGAATAATACAAAAACTGGACTAGAGTCGAGAAGGATCGAACCTGCGATCAGCTCTCCAATCACCTCTGCATCTCCAGCTGCCATGGCGAAAGCTCACCCCTGCTGGCCTGCTGCTGATGCTGAATAAATCTCTGCTGCTGGGTCGGTAGGGCTGGTCCCCTCGGCTGGCCTGCTGGAGCTCTGACTGCTGCCCCCTGAGCTGCTCATTCCATGCGGCACCCCCTCATCTGGTGGTCTGCTGAGCCACACACCAGGCACTGGCCCAGCCTCTTCTGGCACTCATTGAAGACATGCCCAGGCTTCTTGCAGTAGGCACAAGTAATACCATGTCTCTGGCCCTGCTGCTGCTACCTCGGCTGCTGCTGCTGGTGAACTGGCCTCTGCTGGATCGGCTGCGGCTGGAACTGCCTCGGCCGCTGCTGCTGAAAGTGATGCCTCTTTGCCTGGCCTCCGCTGCTGCTGCCCCCAACTGGGTCTCGTCCCCTCTTGAGCCTAAGCTCAAGATCATCCTCTGCCAATAAGGCTCCCGTCATAATCTCCTCAAAAGTGGCATCCCTGTTGCCCTTGGTCAAGGACTTGACCTCCTTGACCAGACCCTTTCGGAACCTCTGGGCCTTCGCCGTCTCGCTCAAGCCCTCTACGAACCTGCCGAGGCGGCCTAACTCCCCAGCGTACTACTCTACTGAAAGGTTCCCCTGGACTAGGCTCTCGAACTGCGACTCCAAGGCTCTGAACGCTGAATCTGGAAAGAAGTGCTTGAACTCCTCCCAAGTCTGCCCAGCTACCCCCACCCTGGGGTCTGACTGATACCAGGTACGAGCAAGTTCCCACATCCGGCTAGCTGCTGCCTCGATCTGGAGATCTGCTGGTATCCGGGCCAGGCGGAAGATCTCCTCTATATGCTCGATGCACTCATCAGCATATAGAATCCCCTATGTCTCCAGAAAGTCTCTGGGGCTCATCTTCTGGAACTGCTCTATCCTCGGTGTCCTCGGCTGCTGAACCACTGGTCGAGCTACGACTGTCGTGAGGGCCAACTCCATGCCCCTGTCCTGTCGAGCCTGCTGCCGGTCCATGAACTGCTGGAAATATACGAGCATCTGTGCCGCATCCACGTATCCTGTAGGCGTCGGCTGCTGGAAGGGCTCCTCTGCGATGACTGGGTCCTGCCTCCGAGCCGGTGGAGGCATACCCCCTGCTGCTGCTGCTGCTGGTGTCTCAATACGAACAGAGGTGGCAGGAGCTGCAGTCTCCTAGCCCTGTTGTACTGGCTGAGAGGTACCAGACCCCTCTATAGCATCTCCATGAATGGAACGCTGCGACCGAGTCTCTACCATCCTGATGATAGACCAAACAAGAGTATCAATTTCTGAGAAAGAAGCGATATAACAAAGGCGGACAATTAAAATTTAAAAGGATCAGCTGACAAAAAGGATTTAGATGGCTATAAAAAGAATTTTTCCTAATGTGATTGAGTACCTTAAAAATTAATGTCCTATATCCTACTGCAGGCTGTAGTGATACTCTAGTTCGAATACCACTACACCTCTAGTCTAGACCTGCATGGGCCACCACTAAAAATGTGTCACGACCCGCACCCTAGAGTAAGGGCACGAGACGTGGGTACGTCCAGCCTACGCCGCAGTGTCGGTGGTAGAACGCTGTCCTGGGTCACAACATCTAGCAATAATATACTAAGAAGTTTATACTCCCCGAATGGGGGTGACATGATAGAAGTAAACTCAATCACAACTAAGGAAGAAGAAGCACGATATGATATAGAACTCACGGAATATAGATGATAAAATAGTCTAAGATAACATCCCAGCAAATATCCAGAGTACGAATCTCAGCTACTGAATATGAAAGAATATATACAACTCAGAATCTCCAGACAGAAATAAAGTCTAGCTAAAATAGTCTCAAGACAACATAAATAAGATAGGCCTAACTAAGCTAGTCTAGGCAATGGGGGGAATGTCATCAGCTAGAGTTGGGTCCTCCTGAGAGTCCAGCTCGCAAGTGTCGTCTAGGGCTGTCCCGTAGAAGGTATCCACACAGGCCTCTTCCTCGTCCTCTGTAATATTTTCAACAGGTCCAGTCAGGACAGGAACGAGCACAATACATCTCAACAGTTCATAGCAGGTTAGAAAATATAATCATGCAGTAAAGTAAGATATAGATACTGAAGAAAATGCAATATGTAAACAGAGAGAGAGCTGTAATAGAAATATCTACTATAAATAGAGACTAACAATGGCTAGTGAGTCAGAGTACAATATAGACATGTAATTGGCATAGGAGATTCTGATGCTACACTATGGAAAGATTCTGATGCTACACTACTTGGATAATATTCACATGTTTACTTCTACTCCCCCGTACCCCCAATCAATACACAAGGATCCAACCAGGTTATGTTATGATTCCATGCAAAGGCCCCCGAAGGGTGATACATGGATATCCCATAAATGGGGATTCTAGGAGATTCTAGGAGACCTAATAAATGGGATAAGGATTCAAGAAGACTCTGTGAACATGAGGGTACATGTCATAAGTGATCAATGAACCAATGAAGCATAGTGATACGCCATGTTAGTGAAACGCACAGAACATGAAGTACCCGATGCTCTCTGAGGATAACATCTCAAGAAGGAATGCATATAGTACCAATCCGTGTGACCAACGTGACAGTAACAAGTAAAATAATTTAAAGCAGGAAAATAATTCTAAGTAGGATATAAAATGATCAGAGAATGTACTCGCCTGGTATCTGAGTGTCCGGATGAAATGTACTGTCCGAGGAGAGGTGTTTGGCTCTAATCAGAACGGCACAAGTCACAACAAGTCTAAAATGATAACAATATACAATTCAATGCATTCTAGATGAATCTAGGTCAATCTAGGCCAAAGTCAACTCTTGGTCAACCTTGGTCAACCAAGAAGTCAAACCTAGGTCAACTATGGTCAAACTAGGTCAAACAAGTCTATACTAGTCTAAACAAGGCTAAACTAGCTAACACATACCATTACAAGGCTATGCAAGCCTATCAAGTCTATACTAGCCATATCACATCATCACAATATAGCTGTATGCTATATAACTAGCATACATTCAACATGTCTAACTTATTTATCAATATACCTATTTATTTAGATACTTTACATATAGGTTATAATACAATTCATTTGGAACATCATATATATATATATATATATATATAAATAAATAAATAAATATATATATATACATAGGCTCAAAATACTATATATACATTAACCATATTTAGATACACTACATAGATTGATATATACATATAATCTCCATTACATATATACATTACTTACATATATGATATACATATATAATAGGTTTACACATAGTCTATATACATACATATATTATATACATACATGTACACATTCAATATATAAAATATACATACATGTGCCTATTCAATATAATATATATACACACATATGGATTTAGAGAGAGAGAGTATGTGTGTGTGTGTGTAAACTGTAAGGAAAACAGTGTGTGAGAGGATGAGAGACAAGTGTGTGAACTGTGTGTGTGCAGGAAATAGGAAAATCAGAAATGTGTGTGTGTGTGGAGGGGTGAACTGTGAGTGAGAGAGAGAGCAATGTGTGTAGAGAGTGAATGAGGGGCTGTCCGTACTAGACTGTGCAGGAAAATAGAAGGAAATCAATTCATGTATTATAACATTCAGAAATTAGACTGAAAAAGGAAAGGAAATTAATTCATTCAAACTCAGATTACTGAAAAACTGAACCCAGTTTCAGTCCCAACTCCAAACCACATTTCGAATCAAATGTACGACCAAATCAACCCAAATTTGAACCACAGTTAGATTACAAATAGGAGTACCATATGAGGGTCTTAAACCAAAACTTAACAAGATTTAATTAGGCTAATTCAACTGTCAAAACTCAATTAAAAACCTGAAAAAATACAGGAAAATACATGTTTTAGAAAATTGGGGTAATTAGGAATTTGTAATCAAAATCAAACTAAAATGTATAATAATGGTTGGTAATAAACATATAGAGTGTACACGTGTCAGAGAGAGTGGTTCGTGTCCACAGAAGTGGACACGAAGTGTCCAAGCACAGAAAACACGTATGTATCAGAAAACTGTGATGGCAAGCCTCGTGCGGCCATGTTGAGCCACATTGGACTCAAAACACAACACGAGGGACTATATGCTCGAGTCTAGTGCTAGCCTAGGACTAGGTGAGTGTGTCAGTGTCCACGAAGCGTGTCCGCGACGTGTCCAGCATGGATACGAATAGCGTTTCAGTGTCCAATAAAACCCAACTGTACAGTCAGTCGAGACCAATGCAGAGCCTCGTGCGTGTCCGATACGACACGAGACGACTCGAGGCTTGGGGGCCCTCGTGTCAGACACTGCCCCATCCCCTCGTCAAATCCCAGCTCGCCACGTGGCCTGTGCATCGAGCACGAGGCCACGAGCAGCAGGGGAATGCACTGCCTGCGCGCGCGCGTGAACCCGCGTGTGCACGTGTCCAACCCGATACGATACAACACGAAAACACTCCCAGACCAAAAAAACATGCAAGCAACATCAAAATATAATTTTCTATTCTTTTACTTTCCAAAACTAAATCGAAATGCCCATTGGGGCATTTCATCAAACACATAAGCCTAGGTCGGATACGTGTCCGATACGGACACGAAATGGTTCCACCTGGACACGAAATCAATTCCTATGGCTAGGGGACACTTAGGGCTAGGTCTACATGCAAAGAAATCCAGAAATTAATGGAGTTTACATAGATTTACCTATTGGTGACCAAAAGCAAGAAAAGCCTCAAATGGGGGGTTCCTCTTGCTAGCAAACTTCTCCAAATTGGTTTGAATCTGAGAATAACATATACCAACAGCAAGAAAACTATATTTAGAACCTATTGAAATTTTTTTGAGGGAAAAAAGAGCTAGAATGGAATTTCTATGGATTTGTGAAGATGGAAACTCACCTCTTTCCAAAACTTATGAAATTCTAAGGAGGCTAGCCCTAATGGAGGAGATTATTTATAGGGTGGGAATCCCTAGGACTAGGTGGCCGGCTAAGTGAGTTAGGCTAGGGTTAGGTTGGCCAATGGCTAGTGGGTTGGGCTTAGTCATTAATTAATGGTTCAATCACAAGTCATGACTTGTGTCTAAAACTTTCTATTCTAATCTCTATTTCCTAATTGATTTCAATAACTAGAATATGGTTAACTTAAATCAACCTAGAGTCTCATAATCTAACCAAGTCCAACTCAACTAGAGTTAGTTCCTAGGTTAGTCTACCAAGGTCATTACTAGTCAACCTAGTCAACCTTCATTCAAACAATTCCAAAATAATTTCTAAAAATTCTCATAAATTCAAATAAATTCTAACAAATTCAAATAACCCCAAAAATGACAAAAATACCCTCAAACTAGAAATGTGGTAGTGACAATACTTTAAACTCTAACGGTCTTCGGTGGCTATCGGTCCAATGCCGCTGTCTGTCCTGCGCCACCCAATGTCTATCTCTGATCAGCTTGACCTTCTCAGCTGCATCCACTACCATCTCAGGCCTAAGCAAAACTCTCTCTCTGACAACATCCCATGACAAGGGAGTGCAACACCTTCGCCCGTATAGAGCCTCAAATGGCGAAATCTCTCTGGTCTGATAGATATTATTGTAAGCAAACTCTACCAGTTAGAGATGGTCCTCCCAAGAACCTCCAAGATCTAACACACAAGTGCGAAGCATATCCTCGAGTTTCTGAATGGTCCTCTCCAATTGCCCATCCGTCTGGGATGTATGCGGTACTGAACTTGAGCTGAGTGCCCAAGCTAGCCTGCAAACTCCTCCAGAAGTGAGATGTAAAGCGACTATCCCGATCCGAGACTGCTCACCAAAACTCTGTATAATTTGATTATCTGCCTCACGTATATCTCGGCCAACTTTTCTGTAGACGAACCTACTATGAAAGGCAAAAAGTGGGCCAACTTGGTCAACCTATCAACGATGACCAAAATCGCATCTTTTCCTCATAGAGATCGTGGAAGTCCAGGCACAAAATCCATGCTGATGTACTCCACTTCTACTCTGGAATAGGTAGTGGCTGAAGTCGACCACCTGGCCTCTTCCTCTTAGCTTTTACCTACTGGCACACCAAGCATTTAGATACAAACTGTGCCACCTCCCGCTTCATGCCATACTACCATACGTGCTCTTTCAGATCTCTGTACATCTTCTTGACTCCAGGATGCATAGCGTACTAAGAACGATGTGCTTCCTAAAGAACCTCCCTCCGAAGCACTCCATTCGACACGCATATTATAGTACCATGCCTCAGCGACCCATCTTCGGCGATAGAGAAATCATCTAGCAACCCTGCTCGTACCTACTCCCTAATGTTCTTCAGGGCCACATCATCAAACTGTGCTGATCTAACTCTGTCCATCAAATCAGACTGAATCTGGAAATCTCACATCTGTATCTCCATCCCCAGAATGATTACCTCGATATCCAAACTATCCAGATCTGCCAATAAATGACGATCTATCGTCAAATACATAACTACCGGATACCTACTAAAGGCATCAGCAACTATGTTGGTCTTTCCTGGATGGTACTATAATAAGATACCGAAGTCCTTCATCAGTTCAAGCGACCGCCTCTGCCTCATATTTAACTTTTTCTGAGTGAACACATACTTCAAGCTTTTATGATATGTGAAGATCTCTACATGCTCTCCGTACATGTAATGCTTCTACAGAAAAGATAACAGTTGCCAACTCTAGATTATGGGTAGGATAGTTCTTTTCATGAGGATACAATTGTCGGGATGTATAGGTAATCACCTTCCCATGCTGCTGAAGAACACAACCCAAACCTTTCCCAGATACGTCACTGTAGATAGTAAAACCACCTGTCCCCAATGACAACATCAAAATAGGAGGTGTAGCCAGCCTCTTCTTCAACTCATCAAAGGCGGTCTGACACTCCTCGGTCTAGATGAACTCTACGTCCTTTCTGGTGAGTCTAGTCATCGGCTCTACAATCTGGGAGAAGTCCTAAACGAACTTTCGGTAGTCCGCCATATCCAAAAAGCTCCGAATCTTAGCAAGTGAGCTTGGTGTGGACCAAGATGCAACTGCTGAAATCTTCTTCGGGCCCACTGAGATCCCCTTCTCGGTCACAATATGACCTAAGAACTCTACCTTCTCTAGAAAGAACTTATACTTCGACAGCTTCCCATACAGCTGCTCCTTTCTGAGAGTCTGTAGCACAACTCTCAGATGCTCTTCATGCTCCTCAGGTGTCTTCAAATAGACCAAGATATCATCAATGAAGATCACCAGGAATTTGTCAAGGTACTGATGGAATTTCTTATTCATCAAGTTTATGAACACCGCCGGGACATTGGTCAACCCAAATGGCGTAATGGTGAACTCATACTGGTCGTACCGAGTACAAAAAACTATCTTCGGATGTCCTCCTTCTTCACCTTCAGCTAATGGTACCCCGAACTCAAGTCTATCTTTGAAAATGCCTTCGTGCCACTTAACTGATCAAACAAGTCATCTATCCTCGGCAGCGGATATTTGTTCTTGATAGTGAGGCTGTTCAGTACCCTATAGTCGATACACATGTGTAGCGACCTATCCTTCTTTGGTACAAACAAAATAGGAGTGCCCCAAGGTGAAGAAGTGGATCTGATGAATCCCTTGTCCTATATTTCGTCGACTTGCTTCTTTAGCTCTGCTAACTCGCTGTTGTTCACTCTATAGACATGCTGTAAGATAGGTTCTGCATCCGACACTAAGTCTATAGAGAACACAATATCTCTGTCTGGCGGCATCCCTGGCAACTCATATGGAAATACATCCAAGAACTCTGCTATCAACGGATGCGACAACTCCTCTCATTCTAATATAGCTCCACATAAATCATCCTTCTCTGCTGCCCCTCGGACTAACTCAAACTCTAGCTCTCCCGATGGACTAAACAAAACTCTGCCTCCTCTGCAATCTATGCTGGCATGTGCTCAACCAATCCATCCCGAGCACAATATCGTAGCTCAAAAGTGGCATTACGAGCAAGCATACACTCATTTTTTGGCCTCCCAATGAAACTCTTCGTCCCTTACGAATATCACTGACCAGGATAATGCCTCTCCCGATCATGATCTTGCAAGTCCTACCCAACGTTCATCAATAATATTATGTTAAAGAGCAAAAGAGACATATACAAAGCTATGTATAGCACCAGAGTCGAATAATGCTAAAGCTAAAAAGGAATCGAGAAGAACATAACCTGCTATGACATCATCGACAGGCTCAGCCTCCTCTACTGCCAGAGCGAACGTCCTACCCTGAGCACCCCTCTATTGCTGGTACTAAGCTGAGCAAAATGCTGCTGCTAGATCTGGAGTGGTGGACCCCTCGGCTGTGATGCAGGTGGCCTAGCCGGTGCCCTCTGAGCTACACCAGCTCCCTGGACTGTCCTACGAGGGTTCATAGGACACTCCCTCAGCTAATGTCCTGCGGTACCACAATAGAGGCACACCCCCAGCCTCTTCCTGCAAACCTTCCAAATATGACCGAACTTTTTGCAGAAGTGGCACTGATGGGTGTGCTACACCTGCCTCTATTGCTGAGGCACCTGCTGAACGGATTCCCTAGTTGGAGTATGATGATGCTGCTGTGGTGCCTGGAAAGAATGGTGCTGGAGTTGGGGACGCTTAGAAGCCCCCGCGATGCTAGTAGCCCTCGAGAAGAAATCACAGTCCCTCTTGGGCTTCAGGCCCAACTCTTGCTCCACCTTGTGTGCCTCTGCAAGGATCTCTGCGTACGTCTCTTGGAAAGAGGGAATGAGGATCTTCACATCCCAAGTTAAACCCTCTCTGAAATGGCTCGCCCTAATCTCTGGGTTCCATACCATGTGTTTTGCATATCAGCTTAACCTGCCAAACTGTGCAACATACTCCTTGACCGACATTCCTCCTTACTGGAGGTTCTGGAACTGCCTAGCCAAGTCTAACCTATTTGTGGGGGAGAAAAACTTTTTCTTAAAGAGGTCCTTGAACTCCGCCCAGATATGGCCCCCTCTAGCAAGAGCTGGCTCATTTCTAAACCAGGTGCGTGTAATGTCAAGCAGCTGGAGTCCCACCGCCTCAACCTTCAGATCATCTGTGAGGCGAGATACCCTCATGAGATGCTCGATATCCTTGAGCCAGTCATCCGCGTATATAATACCCTCGACCGTACTGAAGTCCCGAGGCCCTAACTTCTTGAAGTCTTGAATACTATCTGTCCTCTGCTGGGTACCCTGCTACTGTGCTGGAGCTCTCCGCTCTACTACATCTAGAGCTAGCTGGTGGGCATTCTCCATTCCACGCATGGTGTCTATCATCCTCTGATATACCTCAGACTGTACCCTATGTGCCTCGAGCATCTCCCTAAATAGGGCAACCATCTGCCCCACGTCGGTAGGTACTGGAGGCAGATGAGGTAGATCCTCTGTAACAGAAGGAGGAGTCCGCTGCGTAGGAGGAGGAGGAACACTAACGACAACTCTGATCGCAACCCTCTGAACAGAAGTAGAAGTACCCATAATGACCTTAGGAACTGTCCTCTGTACTGGGGGAGGAGCACCCCCGAAAGCAGTTATCGATACACCAACCCCAGTAGAAGCAATGGGGTCAGGCCTGTGAGATATCAAAGACCTCTCTGTATCTGTTGACCCCGAATGCTGAATCCTAGTCTTAGGAGGCATCATAAAGACAGATCGAAAGAAAGAAGTCAATATGGCACGAGATAGATCATATTCAAGGACAGTTAGAGTGCAAAGAATCAGTATCAATGAAAGGACAGTTGCATAGAAACAAATAATTGGAACTTTTTCTAATTATGATTGAGTATCCTTAGCCTATATCCTATATCCTATATATATATGTGTGTGTGTGTGTGTGTGTGTGTGTGTGTGTGTGTGTGTGTGTGTGTGTGTGTGTGTGTGTGTGTGTGTGTGTGTGTGTGTTTGTGTAGTAGGCTCGTAACAGCACTCTAAGTCGAGTGCCTCTACGGCATCATACTAATTGCGACTTCTGACCTGTATGGGCCACCACTAAAAATGTGTGACGACTCGTACCCTATATATGGCACAAGTGTGTAATAGCACCCAGCCTACACCGCAGTACTGGCAGTAGAACGCTGTCTAGGTCTACTAAACTAGCATTGAATATAATAACCTGTCAATATATCTCATCTCCAATTGGAGGACAACAATGATATAGCAAACTCAATCACCATCTATAAGGAAGAATAAAATGGCACGATAAAAGATACTAGCATAAGAGAAATATTCAGAAGTGCAAGGTATCACAATACATAGCCAGAGTCTAGAGTCAAATAAAGAAATACAAATCTGAAATAATAAACAGGCTAAACAGATAGTACTGGAGACAAAATCTAGTACAAAACCTAGTCTACTGGATCGCTACTACAGTCTCCTCAGCGGAAACTAGGCCCTCCTGTGCCAAAGTCTCCTGATCTATGCCTACTACGTCATGCGGACTATAATAGGTAGTGCACTCATCCTCGTCGTCGTGTGAAAAATATATCCAATCAGGATTGCTGTGAAGTACATTTCTAACAACAGTTCCAGTAAATGATATGAGCTATGTAGCAGTAAATAGAGAGATAGTACAAGAATGAGTAAATGTACATGAAAGTAGAATGGCATGGTAAAAACTATAAACATGAGCAAGAGCAGGTTAAACAGGTTATATCATGTACAAGAGTCATGAAAACTATACTACCAATGTGAGTGAGTACAAGCTTCGACATGTGGCCATCTTGGAAACTTGTACAAGATTTTATGGCCTGGTTAATCATACGTGAGATTAACTATCACAAGAAATATTACATGCACAAGGAGGGTATTAACCACATCTCTACACTAATACTCCCCGTCTACGACTGGTAGAGTGAATCCAACCATGATATGTCATAACATGGGATACTCTGAGAAGGTAGCTAATCCTCCCAGGAATTAGTGTCTATAAAATGCACAAGAACAATAACAAGGCTTGCACAAGGTATACCAGACGTACGGGAATAATATCTCATGACGAGATCCAGATGATACCACATCCGTGTGACCAATGTGTCAAAAAATCAAGCACATCAACACTAAATATAAGAAATATATAAAATAACATAGACATAGAATTATCAGAGAATGTACTCGCCTGTAATCTGGTGTGAAGTATCAACGACGTCCGATACAGTGCCTCGAAGACCTAAACATGGAATATTGTATCAATACTAAGTTTGGAGATGAATGCAAGTTAAACTAACCCAATTCTAGGTCATGAGGTCATTTCTAGGTCAATTTGGTCAAACTAGGTCAACCATAGGTCAGATCAGTCAAACTTGGTCCAACTAATTGTTTCTAGGCAGTATGAGTCGAATTATAGGATATTGAGTCCATACTCTAGGTATCTAGGCTATACTAGTCATATAGGATACTAGAACAGCCTATTACCAATTATCCATATTATGTATATTATCTATTTCCTATACATAGCTTAAATACCTAATCTAGATATTTTCTACCTAGGTTTACTTTATACTTATATTACATTACCTATTCACTAGCTTGTTAAAGCTAAACCTATTACTCTTATAGGTAAATACTTTACTTAGACACTTACCTAGGGTACACCCCAAAACCCTTATCTGTTTAACCCCCAAACTCTAACCTATCTAAGTTTCCCCCCTCTTGTATGCCTGCATAGGCCTGTATACACATTACCTATACATGTATAGATGGTTAGCTACATAAATTTACCCATTCATCCACAGGTTGTACACAACAGCAACATAAAACTCTATTATGCATCAGATACACACATGAGCATATGTGTATCTCAGATACACACTATTTCCTATATATGTACAGTCTCTGATTCTACAACTGGACACATACAACACTCTTTTAAATTTCCTCTACCAACTGATCCTAGCCCGACCCCAATTTCCTATTCCTGTTAATGCATATCCCCTCTTCAAATTTCTAAATGCTTAAACTATCTACTGTTGCTTCTGCTAATTACATGCTTCACAAACCAAGACCTTGCCATGTGGAGAACCCCACCCTGCTACCCTTTGCACAGACCCTCCATTGGTCTGTCTTCCAATCTTTGGAGCCTCTAATCTCATTTTTTGCACTGCACTGCCTGTATGGCAGTGCTGTCCTGCCTATGGTCGAGCCCCCAAGCCACTTACCTACTTGCAACTGATAGGGAGAACCCCCATGACCTACTCCTAGTGCCCAGTGCACCCATGGACTAAGGCCAAATGCCCCTATCATATGGAGTGATACCTACTTGGTATCGGTACTAACCCCCTACACCTGTATAGTAGTTTTTCACCTTTGTACAGGTTTTCTAAGCCTGCACACTTCTCTTCCCTCTCCCTGCAGCAGTTGGCACAGGGGTTATATGCCCTGCTGCTATGGTTGCCTCCCTCCTATCTAACCTAATGGCAGCACTTGCGTTAACAGTGCCCATACATCACATGAATCCATATAACACACACCCCCCCCCCCCCACACACACACATATATTTTTTTTTTACACACACACACACACACGCACACACATATATATATATATATATATATATTTTACACACACACACACACACACACACACACACACACACACACACACACATATATATATATATATATATATATATATTTTTTTTTTATATATATATATATATATATATATATATATATATATATATATATATATATATGCATGACACATACACATTTACATATACAATATACATGACTCTAATACTTATGCATATATGAAAATATGTGTATATATAGGGATACACACAATTTGTGAACTAGGCTAGTGTCAAAGTGTCATGAGAAATAGAGTGTGCACCATATGTGTTGGAGTCCAAAAATCCCCAAATTGGTCCCGTGTCCAAATATAACATGACACAACCTATTAGTGTCCAAATGTGGACACTATACTAGTCTCATACACCATTCACATGTATATTTTGCCTATGAGACAAATGACAAATACTTGGTGTGCCATCCTCGGATTTCTTCTAAAAGTGACACAAAACTCATTCTAATTTTCAAATAGAGATTCATTAGTCTCAAAACTCTTCCTATGGATAGTCTTAATCCATGGGTGAGTTCATAATGGTGTTATGCATGAAAATAGTCCCTAAAATAAGAGAAATGATAAGGGTTTTATCTATTGGGAGATGGATTCCCAATGAAACTCTTAGGGATGGCTCAAGTGTCAAGTATGACACAATCTCCAAGCTTTTGGACTCCTCTTCTTAAGCTCCTTGGTCTCCAAGCTCCAAGTTTTCTAGGATGAAGATTATGGGAAGTTTTGAAGGATTTTGGAGGAGTTTTGATGGAGGAAAATGTGGGAAATGGAGGAGGCTTGTAGAAAGCTCAACTAGGATTTCCTGGTGGCTCAAATAAAAATGAAGAAGAGTGAAAGAACCCTCTCATGTTGGCTGCCATAAAATGAGCCCTAGAACCTACTTTGAAATGTCTAAAACACCCCTCAAGTTGTCATGAGCACTTAACTTAATGTGGGGTAGTTTCTAGTCAAGTGTTGGATTAATTCTATTCCTAATCTTGACTCAATATGGCTTAAATGTGTCTTGTTGTGTTCATCCTAGAATATAGGTCCAAGTGGTCATGTCTAGTCCAATTAGGTCCACTAATCCATGGTCCAATAAATAGACTAGTCTACCCATAAATGCAACCTTCATAAGCTATTAATTTAATAATCATATACACAATACAAATAATGTAAAATGACAAAAATAACTCTATCTTGGTTTGTGGTAGTGAGAATCCCTTCCATGCGTTCGAACGTTGTCCTTAAGTGCAGATCACGTAGTTTAATTATAATTATAGTTTGGTTACTTTTGGTATCATGAGTGATCTATTTGATCGTTGCATGTTATTTATTGTTTATCATTTCGGTATGTATATTATGTATCTTGCTACGTCTCTTTAAGGACCTACTTTCCTTCTAGTTATATATGAGTTTTGTCGTAGGATTATTTGGAGATTATTTCTTCAGGATTCAGGTATTGATATGCCTTCTTCATATTCTTTCGTAGTTATTTCTTGTTATATAGTTTACATTTTTATAGATTATGGATGTACTTATAAGGATATTATGGAAATTATGTACATAATATATCTTTTTTTTTCTTGTTTAACTCTTCTTAATGGTTCGGTATTGTTTTGAAAAATATCACACACACACACACACACACACACACACAACACACACACACACACACACACACACACACACACACACACACACACACATATATATATATAAATGTCTCTGACGGTTAGGGTTTCGATCTCCACGAAGGAAACTCCCACCCCAAGGCCCCCGGGCCCGCTCGCCGGGGGCGGGGGGAAGCTCGAAAGGAAGGGAGGTCGGATGGACCCACCAGGTGGTTGCTGTTGTCCCCCGAGGCGGGAGGGGGCCGAGAGGAAGGAAGGGGGATCGGGCGGACACCCCCAGGTTGTGGCGGCGGCCCCCCAAGGCGGAAGGGGGCAGGGGGTGACGACGGGGGGGTTAGACGAACCCCCAATACGGCGGCGGAGGGCCAGGCGACCTTGGCGGCGGCTGTTGCGGTGCACCGACGGTGGGTAGACAGACAACGGGGTCGGGTTCGAACCGGGGGGGGGGGGGGGGGTCGGGCGTGTCTAATGCTCCGATGTTCAAATTCGTGTCTGGATCTGGGACCCGGGATGGTCGTGGTGATGAGGAAGGCTGGAGGATAGTGGTTAGATACCGCCCAGGTAGGAGAAGAGGGGTCCAGGTGTAGGCTATGGGGCCCTGTTGGGAACGTGAATAGGCCGTGCCACCGCCAAGGAGGACCCCGACGCCCGGGAGGTGGATCGGTAAGCATTGTGACAGGTTGGCGGCCCAAGGTGACTGCGACAGAGAAAGAAAAAGGTATTACTGGGGTAGTCGGGAGTCAGAGCCTGGCGCCTTCCTGTGATGCCACTACCCGAACGACCACAGATGGCCTGAGACCCAAATCCTAGAAGGATGTTTGTATGCCAGTGGTGCCCAAGAGCCTGACGTCGATGGTATATGCCATTGATAAAGGTGAGATGTGGCCTCCGGGCTTATTTCCCGACAGATGAGATTGCTGAGGTAACAGACTTCTGGAAGAATACGCTGGTGATGTATGTGCTAGGTAGTAAACCCTTCTATAGATAGATACGGGGGTATGCATAGCGTGTATGGCGCCTTAAGGGGAGCATAGATATCTTCTCCAGAGAGAATGGGTTCTACTTTGTAAGTTCGGCTTGGCGGAGGATGTGACCAGGATTATACAAGGTGGGCCTTGGTTATTTAATAGGAGGCTCATAATTCTGAAGGAGTGGACACCTGAGTTACGGTGTGAGAAGGAGGTTCTGAACACGATATCAGTCTGGATTCACTTTCCGGAGTTTTCAGTAAAATACTTGAGCATCGTCCTGCTCATGAGATTGGCTAGTTTGATTGGCAAGCCGATTAAGGCTGATGAGGCTACGGTTTTTCGTACTAGACTCCTGTACGCTCGGATCTTTGTGGAGATAAAGGCAGAGATAGAGCTCCCAAAAATCCTTGAGTACCAAGTGGCGTCCAGAGAGGTCCTTACTCAGGTAATGGTGTATGATTAGGTTCCTCTAATGTATCCCCTTTGTGAGTGTTTTGGTCACTTACCCAGTACATGCACGAATGGAGGGAGGGAGATAGCCAGGAACCCAATGGCACGAATAGAGGTAGTAGACCCGATGATGGAGTCTAGTCCCGATACCGTAACGACGACTACAGGAAGGCCAGTGGAAGAGGATACACTGATGGAGGTAGTTGGCAGACCGGAGTCGGACCCCCAGCCGTTACAGGAGTGTTCACAGGTGGCGATGGTCGAGTACACGGCCCAGAGGAGCATGGTGACCAAGGGTATGCTGACCTTAGCTAGCAGTCAGAACGGGGGTGTTGCCCCTGTAGTAGAGCAGGTGTATAGCAGGAAGAGGCATGCCCCGTTTCCACAGGAGGATGTGTATCCTGCGAGGGGGAGGGGGCTGATGATCAGATCGAGGCCAACCCTGATTGGGCCTTGACGCTATCCAGGATACATGCACACTTTACCCCGCCTTCCGGGATAGTAGAGGATCTAGATGGGACGGACGAGACACTTTCCTCGGGTGTCAGTCCAGTAGATGTTTAGGGGGACCCCACATTAATTAATCAACAATGTCGGTCCTCTCCTGGAACATTCATAGAGGGTACTCAATTGGGAGATGGAAGGAGATTTGTAGAGTCTTGAAGTGAGAGAAGTGCAACATCTCGATCCTGCTGGAGACGAAGATTAGGGGGGTGATGATCCTTGCTCACAGGACACCTTCAAACTGGAGGCAAATCCATATCTTGGATCTATGTGACATGGCTAGGATCTGGCTAAGGTGGAACCGCAACAGTTGGAAGGGAGATCTGGTTCTAAAGACTGAGCAGCTTATTGCCATCTTCTTTGTGAATAAAGGAGGATTCTATTGTATTCTTGGAGCGGTATATGGGAACAATGATAGGCGGCTTCGAGAGTCCCTATGGGGTGACATAGCATGAGTAGGACGCATGGCAGAGCATCTGTACTTACCACTGCTTCTTATACGGGACTTCAACGCTATGATTCATCGGCGGGAGAAGGTGAGAGGGCATCCGGTGTCTGACCAGATCCTCTACAATTTCCAGAGATGTCTCCTCCAGTCCGGATTGAGGGAACTGGAGAGGATGAGACACATATGGACATGGCACAATAAGGCGGTCAGTAACAGGATTGCATGTCATCTTGACAGGGCTTTGGAAAAAAGTGAATGGTTTAGCTACTTTCCGAACTCTGTGGCTGAGGGGCTTGCTACTGGGACTAGCGATCACTCTCCCATCTGGGTAGGCTTCTATGAGAGTCCCACTTGGAAAGCCCGTCTATTTTGGTGCAACAATAGCTGGTATCTCTCTGCTAGCTATGAGGAGGTGGTTATGAGAGGGCTGCAGCATACTCAGGAGGGCACGACACAGTTTCGCATGGTACACAAACTGAAATGATCGAAGAGTGCTATTAGGGCCTAGATAAAGTCGTTGCCACGGACTTTGCTGGAGGCAAATGAGGCTGCCCTCCGAGAGGTCCAGGTAGCTTTACAGGAAGACATGTTAAGTGGTAAGTTGGCGGCCAGGAAGAAAGAACTGATTGGGGAGGTCAGCATTCTGAGACTTCAGCAAGAGATTAGTGCGGTCCAACAGGCAAAATGTTCCTGGCTTAAGGATGGGGACCGCTGCACTAGGTTTTTTATGACGTGATCTGTACTAGACAACACATGAACAGTATTCCCAGGTTTCTCAATAGTGAGGGCAGACTTGTCGGGGATCCAATGGAGATTCTGGAGGAGGTAGTTAGGTACTACTCAGACTTGTATCATCAGTCAGATTATTCCACCACATTCCCAGGCCTGGTCATAAAGAGGCTGGTGACACCTTACGGGAACGGTCTACTGCTGGCCCTTGTGAGTATAGAGGAGGTGGAGGTTATTGTGATGAAGGCAAATCCAGATAGGGCTCCGGGGCCTGATGGCTTCTCTAGTGGATTCTATAAGCGTCACTGGGGCTTGCTTAAGCACCCAGTTTTGGAGGCGGTACAGGAGTTTTTCTCGAAAGGAAAGTTACTGAAGGAGCTGAACCACACCTTTCTGACCTTGGTTCCTAAGAAGGAGGGCACGATATCCCTTGCTGACTTTAGACCTATTGCGTGTTGCAATTATCTGTATAAGATAATTACACACCTTATGTGCCGACGCATGGAGGAGATTATGCAGGGTCTGGTTTCCCGTAACTAGGCGGCCTTCATCAAGGGTCGATCTATTGCTGAGCACAGTCTGTTGGCCCATGAGATGGTGAGAGAATTCAATAAACTAGGAGGGATAAAGGCCTGTATGAAGCTTAACCTGAGGAAAGCTTATGACACGGTCAACAGAGACTTCCTTTGTCACCTTATGCTGGCTATGGGTTTTGACGAGGTGTGGGTAGCGAGGGTGAGGGAGTGCATCTGCTCCCCCACTTTTTTGGTACTCATCCAGGGTACTCCATACAGATTCTTCTGGAGCAACATGGGCCTTTGGTAGGGAGATCCTCTCTCCCCGTACCTGTTTACTCTTGTGATGGAGTACTTCACTTGCTTGATGGATCTGGCAGTACATAGCCGGAAGATTGTCCATCTTTTCAGGCCGATCTAGCCAGTGGTATTCTACTTGATATATGCTGATGACTTATTGGTGCTCTTATAACCATCTATGAGAGGGATGCATGCGGTGTCAGAGATTATGGAGGAGTTTGGCCGGATGTCTGGACTTCAGCTAAATAGGGAGAAGAGCAGGGTTTATTTTAGTCCTCGATGTTCCCTCAAGGAGGAAAGGGCCCTGGCTCTGGGAGTGGAGAAAGGCGATCTCCCAGTTAAATACCAGGGAGTACCGTGACTGTAAACTATGCTAGAGAGCTGGATTGCCATAGTCTCGTGGAGTTTACACAGAGGAGGGTGGAAGGTTGCCAGGCGGCTGGGCTCTCCTTTGGAGGTCGTATAGAGCTGGTGAGGTCTGTTATATCTGGCATTGCTATATTCTGCTTGCAGTCAATTAAGATCCCGGTGGCCACTATCCAGAAGGTGGAGAGCATATGTGCCTATTTTATCTCGCGAGGAGGAATGCATGCGATCTCCCGAGAGCAACTGTGCCGGCCTCGGGAGGAAGGAGGGGTGGGGCTGCGACCACTGATTTCGGTTTAAGAGGCCTCTGGGTTGAATATAGCATAGCAGTTCATCAAGGGCGGCTCTCTCTGGACAGAGTAGATGGCTAATAAATATCTGAGACGGAGGAATTTCTGGGGTTGTGAGATAGATAACAACTTTTTGGTCCCTTTCAAGGCGATCCTCCGATGCAGATCGGTACTCTAGACTGCTATATGTCGGATCATGAAGGATGGGGCGACCACTGATCTTTGGCTTGATCCTTGGATGGACAATAGATCACTGCTGGAGTCCTTAGGTGAGCAATGGACAGAGAGGCGGACAGAGGATTGAAATACGAGCTTATCCTCAGAGATGGGACTTAGAGTCCATAGGACTACCAGTACACAGCACAGTTAGGAGAGGAGATCCGCTAGGTCACTATTGATCCTCACCAGTCTGCTAATTCTTGGAGATGGGATCCACCGGATGCTGATGGAGGTACAGGAGCTTTCCGCTTCAAAAGCTGCTACAACCTGGTACGGATTTCTTACGACAGGATTACGGACTTTGACTTCATTTGGAAAAAAGGGATTGCACGAAAAATACAACTCTATTTCTATAAACTGTTATTAGGCCGGTTGCTGACGAAGGACAGGCTTCTCAGATTTGGGGTGCAGATCTCTGACCCGAAATGTGTCCTGTGTGGTAAGGAGAACGAATACATAGGACACCTCTTCTTTGAGTATCCTGTGTCTTGGCATATTTGGACTGAGCAGTGTGGGAGATCGCTGGGCGGAGGAGGCAATGATAGAGATATCCGGGGGATCATCGCCTGGATCAGGGAACGGCGAGGAATGGAACAGGGTTGGGCCAAGACAGCCAGAGTCCGCCTTGCAGCATCGGTCTGGCACGTTTGGCGAGAACGGAACAGGTGTATCTTCGAGGGACTGATAACCCCTGTAGGAATTCTACATAATTTAGAATTCGATGTATCTGTAATGGTCCCTTAATCGGGGTAGGAGAGATGGGAGTAAGTGTACTGTAATACTTTTACTGTGATGTTCGTGGAATAAAATTTTATCCTTTTCCAAAAAAATATAGTTTTAAATATTATAAATATGATCTAAAAATAGTTATATGTAATATATATGCCATTTTTCTTCAATTATCATCATGACGGTGACTAATCATATATCTATATTTTCTGGCAAAATCGGGCTTCTATATATGATCCCGACCAGTTGAACTAAATTGGACTTGTCAGATCTTCACACCACCAACATGCAAGATATTTTGTCATTTATTTTTTATTTACTTTTAACTCATCATATGCATTTATTTATTTATTTATTTTATACAATATAAATTGTTCTTTCAAATCGTACTTAGATGCAAATTGCTATTTAGTCATATTTTTCGTTATTTTATTTATTTATATACACATTAACCTAGTTTGTGCTACATTCATTGGCCTTGACACTTGTGTACAATAAAGTCATGAGTCACATATAGATTAAAAATTGTGTAGCGCTGATCATCGGTACGTTCAGGCCGTACGATAGATTATAACTGCTAATAGAATTTGTATGATTAGTAGACTTAGCAGTTATTAAGGGTACATAATGTGGATACAACATAGATAGGCATGGGGTGGGGAGGATAGTTCCTTAGCGTATTGGCTATCATGCACATTTTCTTTCAATGACCGTACGCTCCGCCAGAGATGCGGGTTGACGACCCTTTTTACCAATGGCCACTGACGTTCGCGTAACGTTATGGTCTTAGGCCTCTGGTACCCAAGAGGGGACTATGCCAATCCCATTTATAGGCAGAGATCCCATGTTGAAGGTTGTCCTTAAATTGCATATTCACATAGAATGGTCAGGTGACCTTTATCTATTTCGGTATACGTACTTTTCTATATGATTCATGTACTTATGCCTGATCATGGCATGGAATAGTATTTTGTCGTAAACTAGTGTGCCACCCTTTATCCTTGTTTGGTTGTAATTGTGGTTCACTGCTTCGATGATGAAATACTGGACCGTATTGTGATCCGATTTATTACTGTGCAGTTTATATAATATGTTTTTCTGTATCTTGTTACGTCTCTTTGAGGACGTGATGATTTCTTCAAGTATAGACGATCTACAATATCCTGAGGTGTAGGGTTCCGAACTAGAGTCTTCCTTTGTGGACTACATGACCTTTTCTCCTAAGATGGTGGACTTATTTAGTTGTTATTCTTTATCTCATGTATCCCAATCTATTCTTTACCTTCGCTTGGTAGTAGATTTGTCTCCACCTAGCAACTTGATCATTGTCATTTTCGTATTTGATTTAATGATATATTTATTCCTTTATTTTTTGTGGATGAGATTTCGTGAGCCATGACTATCTATTATTGCATGTACATCTTACGCATATTTATTATATGGCTGACATGTCTATGTATATGGGGACTGGGACATTACAGTTATTACCTTATTTATTTATTTATTTTCTTGTTAGAAATCCTTTTATTTTTTACTTTTACAAAAAACTTACAAAGAGCAAAAATTACAAAACTGGCACCGACGCATCAAATGAAACAGTAGGCAATGGGACAGACTGAGAGCCAATTAGAGGCGACATTGTCCAGTCTTGCATGATTCAGTGCAGTAAAAACAATTCATCCAAAACTAGTTTTTTCTTAATCAAAACCAGGGTACAAGAGCAATCTTTAGTAAAAATAGTGAGGTTACAAGAATAAACTTCAAAATAGTGAGGTACAAGACTAAACATGTCATAAAAAACCTATAGCCAAATAGATGGTCTTCCCGGAGATCCTCATCGCTTCTTCAAGATAACATGATGATCAAGATGACTCACTATCCGGACCAACCCCTCACATGTTTTTAGTCCCGACTGTTTATGGTGGTTGTGCTGCGGGCAATCCTTTACGTTGTAGCCTCAACCTGATCGCCAATCTGGCTTTTGGCTCTAGTGGTCAGTAGATGGAGACATAGCACATCCTGTCTAAGTGGGTTCGATTCAACCTCATTATAAGAAAGAGAGAAAATAATAAAAAAGAAAATCAATCTCATTATAAGAAAGCTCTAGTATAGCTACTCAAGCAATCAAATAACCCTACATAAACAATTCGGCTGCGATTGATTTTCAACATCCAGCCTCCGAAGAATTCAACATCTACTGATGCGTTTCAACACAAATATTAATTTCATATAACGAAGTCTGTTTTCATCTTCTATCTGTACCTTTCTATAGTATTATTGCATCACTGTTTAATTATTATGTAATAACACTAACACCGTATGTAACTACAGAAAAGTTCAACATTATCAAAAATTGCACAAATTCTAATGGAAAAGGAACATATATGGAACCTAATTACTACTATATATCTTGCATTACACGAGCACAAGGACAGAAGATGAGCAAAAGTTTAGGTAATCAGTCGAAAAACTGACATTGTTAAGCATCTTAAAAACCTTTCTTCGATATTATAAGAATATCTCAATATAAAATTTACTCTGGATAAAGTAGAGGTTTCTTGAATTGCCAGAAGAAATGGACTTTTCATGTTCATAATAAGTAAGAAAGATGGAGTTGTTACTCCAGAAATGCCTAAATATTGTGTGTTCCCATTCTTATGAGAACAAGAACTAATTTCTAATATATTTTATTTCTTTCAAATCCTGTAAAATTGTGTGCTCCCATTTTTTTGCCACTCCATCGATTTCTTTGGAATTATCATCAGCTAAAAGCAAAGAAGAAATTTGTAACTATTAAACATGCATGAGCTTAATAAACTGTACTAGCCCCGATCTACGAGTCCAATAACACATGAGCGGGATTCTCTAAAAAGCCGAGGTCGTGGGTGGCCAAGAGGGCCCACCTGGAGACTTGGGATCTCAGCAGGAAATGAAAAGGTTGCTTAAAGCCGTTCGGCCGATAGACGAAAGAGGATCAATTTCTTTCGGATCACATTTGGCTCAACATAGGTAATACTCTAAATCCTTCATATTTCCAAAGGATGAAACATTGATACAAGAAACTGAATTATAAGTATAGGGAAATTCAAAAGGCACTTCATATTTTACTTAGGACAGTCCAGATTTTTGTAATTTTTACTCAGGACAGTCCAAATTTACTTTGGGCTGTCCTACCCGCCCAAACTTTCCCAAAATCCTTTATTGTAAAATTTTCTCTCTTCAAACTCCTAAACCCCATTCTCTCCAACTCCTCAAATTTCAAGCAATGCCTAATATAGTTAGATAAAATAGTTTTAGAACTAATTTAGGATTGATATATGAACTTTCGAACCCTAAAAATTAAATTTAGTATTTCAAAAAATCGAACAGAGCCGACAATCAGACTTCAAACCAACATGACTGTAGGCAAATGCTACAGTCCTATAGTATATATAGTACTATAGAATTTTCCTACAGTCCTATAGTATCTGTAGGACTGTAGGAAATCCTACAGTCCTAGATTATATATGGACTGTAGAATTTTCTACAGTCCTGTTTATAAGCATGACTTTAGAATTTACTTACAATCCTAAAAGTTTGCGAGCCATATTATATATTGGAAATGAGTTCCAATTAGGACTGTCAACTAGCTAACAGTCTTATCATAATTTAGGACTGTCAAGTTTGTTGACAGTACTAAATGATTGGGGGCTTTAATATACTGACATTGAGTTTCAATTATGACTGTCAACTTTGTTGACAGTTCTAATCTCTTATAGGATTGTCAATTTATTAACAGTCCTACATTATGGTAGGACTATCAACTTTGTTGACAGGCCTAAAGCAAAAATTTGGGCTGCCCTCAAGCAAAAAAAAATGAGTATATGGGATTGAAATAATTTGCTAATTCTATCCATCTTGAGTTTCAATTAGGACTGATAACTTTGTTGACAGTCCTAATATCTTATAGGACTGTTAATTTATTAATAGTCCTATATTATTGTAGGACTATAAACTTTGTTGACAGTCTTAAAGAAAAAATTTGTGCTGCCCTCAAGCAAAAAAATTGAATAGCAAACTTGTAAATAAACATAAAAAATTTGGGTAGCCCTAAGCAATTTTTGAAGTGCCTATAGAATTTCCTTAAGTATAAAGGCTACACCACCAAATGTAATTACCCCTTAGGGCTTCAGACATTTGGTAATCAAATGTGTTTGTACTATGTAGGCTCCTTTTTAGTCCTTACTGGTTTCACAAAACATGTTCGAGCTTTCTGAAACTTTAATCACAAAGTTGTATAAATAAGAAAAACCACAACATGTTGAAGTTATTTGACATCCATCACTGATCTATTACATTAACAGATAAGTTCTACAAGCAGAAGCAAACCAAATGAGCGAAAAATTAATTTTTTTAAAGTAGTCGTTGGAGAGAAGTTCGCAAGAAATCAAAACAGAACCTAATTATGGCCTCACAGAACAACAATCCTAGTTTTTTTTTGGTTTGCACAGAGAGAATCTGGACATTTCAAGTTATTTTATACACTATGGGGTGTAAGAAACTAAAAAGTTGTGTAAATTGAAATTTCTTGTTGAGAGTAAATAAGGGACTTTAGTCCCACATCGGTTAGATGTAATATGAAGAGGGGTTGGACCGTATATAAGTAGTAGGCAGTAGCCCTCAATAAAGAGATCTGAGATTTAGCCCTCATTTCAACTTGGTATCAGAGCCACTCCTTCCACAAACCCTAGCCGCCAGACACCTGCCGACCCCCCTACCGTCGCCCCCCTGCCGACGCCCTCTGTCGACGTCCCCCTGTCAACGATCCTCCCTCCCTGTCGTCGACCCTTCCCCCCCGCCGACCCCCCCTGCCCCCCCTGCTCCCTACTGCCGACCCCCCAACCCCCCCGCCGACCCCCCCCGTCGACCCCCTCCTCTCAGCAGTACCCCCCACCTCCTCCTCCCTCTCAGCAGCACCCCGCCCCCACCCCATCCAGCAGTAACCCCCCCCCCCCGCGCCGCCCTTTTTAGGGTTTTAGCTGTTCTGAAAAAAAAAATTAAAAAAAAACATATTTCCTTCTCTTTAGAAGATCTCTGTTGTTGCCTTCGAGAATCAGTACCTTCGTTTTAGAAGCTCTACTACGAATACGAAATCTCTTTAGATTTTCATATCTCAGAAACGTTGTCTTTACAATCATTTCTGCACGGCTGGTATACCTCTGGTTTGTCTCATGCAAGAAGGCACAACTACGTTGGTTATCCTTGAGCCGTCCGAACGCGTTATCATGACGCGGTTCTAGTTGGTCGTATAAACTACGACATATCAGTGAGGGATCTCGTTTTGTTGTTTTCCCCCGGTAGCTGACTAAGACGAAGACGACTCAAAAGAAGACGACTCAGGAAACAACAACACCTCACTGATTGTAGTTGAAGAAGTCATGGATTCCATCTATGGGAAGTTGACAGCAGAAGAAATGAAGGCCCTGGTCGAGGATCTCCTGACCAAGAGATTACCGGAGGCAACCCCACGCGTGACCCATACTGTTGTGGATCCGTTACCGTATAAAATGGAGAAGTTGGACAAGCTGGAGACGAAGTTGGAAGGCACGACCAACTACTTGAAATGGTCGCGGCAGGCGATGCGGACGCTGAAGGGACGTGGCTAGGTTGGTTATATAGATGGCCACACCAAGGCCCCTGTCGATCACTCCTCGAAGGAGTTTGCTGTATGGGATATTGTCAACAATGTCGTGGCTGGTTGGTTGGCAGCCTCTTTGACCGACCAAGTGTCGGGTAACGTTGAAGCAATGGAGGGAGCTGCTGATATATGGAGAACATTGAAAGACATGTACTCCGGTTCGGGTAACCCCATACGAGTCTTCCAACTGCAGGATGAGCTCGATCGGGTAATCCAAGATGATTGTACCATCTCTGAGTACGATGCCTTATTGAAGAAGTACTGGTCTGATCTTGACCATTATGATCCTCTTGGCATGGAAGATGGTCAGGTTGAACTGGCTTTTGCAAAACATTTCCAGAAATTTTTGGATTATATCTCGCGGCAACGGATGATGAAGTTTTTGAAGGGGCTCAACCCTGCATTTGAGCAACGGAGGAATGTACTTCTCGTACAACTGCAGCTGCCGACATTAGAAGACGCCATAGCTGCCATGGTACAAGAAGAAACACGGTTGAAGCTGATGCCTACCAAGGGTATCTCCCAGGGGGAGCAGGCCGGAGTTGACACATCTGCTCTTGCCACTTTTACACAGCCTCCTTCTACGGGAGGCATTTGCCACAACTGTGGTGACACAGGGCATTACATCCGCTTTTGCCCAAAACCGACACGGACTCCCTCGAATGGTCGGGGCCGTGGTCGCGGTGGACGACGAGGTGGTCGAGGCAGCTACAGTGGTGGAAGGGTTACTTACTCTGGAGGCAACAAAGCGCATCTGGCGGATGAAGGTGGGGACAATCAGCTGGCGGACATCACTCCATTTGAGAGAGAAGTTCTCAAAGATGTGCGGCTCAAAGCTTGGTTCTGGTGAACGATAAGTCATTCCTGGGGCACCGTCCACTACAGGAGATTACTGCACTTACTTCTCCCAAACCAGTGCCGGTATACCTTCGTGTGCACTTGCATCTGTCTCTCAGCCAGCTTGGATTATGGACTCTGGGGCATCTTTCCATGTCACGGGGTCCCGGGGTGAGTTTCAGGAATACTCTACTCTAACGCCGCCAGAAAGCATTCAGACTGCTGATGGTACCTCCAGGCCTGTTACGGGTAAAGACACTGTTGATTGCACTCCTTCCATCACTCTATCTAATGTCTTACATGCTCCTTCCTTTCCTGTCAATCTTATATCCATTAGCGCCATTATCCTTGATCTAAACTGTATTGTTTCCTTTGATATTCCTAAGGTAACTTTTCAGGAGAAGGGAACGGGGAGACGACTAAGCACTGGCACATGGCATAAGGGTCTATGGTACTTGGACAGGAACGGTCTGGATAGAGCACTGGCATCTTTGGTTGCAAACGCACAATCGAAACTCCGAAGTCGAAGTGTCGAAGCCGAGCTGCTCCTCCACCATCAGCGTATAGGACATTCTTCTTTTCCCGTTATTAGTTGACTGTATCCGTCCTTATATCAAAAAGCAAATAAAGAGTTATTAGTTTGTGATGCTTGTGAGTTGGAGAAACATACCAGAAGCTCCTATGTGAGGTCTGGGTATCGATGTTCTGCTGCTTTTGATATGATTCATTCCGATGTGTGGGGCCCTTGTCCTACAAACGGTGTTAACGGTTATAGATGGTTTGTTACTTTTATTGACTGCTCTACCCGCGTAACGTGGGTCTACCTGCTGAAGAATAAAAGTGATGTTTTTGAGGCATTTCAAAGCTTTTATCAACGGGTGAAGACACAGTATAATGCTCGTGTTAAGTGTTTTCGGTCGAATAATGGGACGGAATATACCCATAAGAGGTTTGCTGCGTATTTATCCTCTCATGTTATTCTGCATCAAACCTCTTGTGCATATATACCGGCTTAAAATGGTGTTGCCGAACGAAAGAATAGGCACCTGCTGGAGGTAGCTCGGACAATGATGCTGGCTATGAATGTCCTTAAATTTTTATGGGGACAGGCTGTCTTGACAGCCTCTTATCTCATCAACAGGATGCCCTCTCAATTACTGGACTGGAAGACGCCTTTGGAAATGCTCACGGGGACAACTGCGTACACCGTTCCTCCGAAAGTATTTGGTTGCGTATGCTTCGTCCACGATAACAGGCCTGGCGTTGGTAAGCTGGATCCTCGAGCAATTAAGTGTGTCTTTGTTGGGTACACCGGAACACAGAAGGGTTACGTATGCTGGAGCCCGGTTGAACGGAAGCTGTTTGTAAGCATGGACGTTACATTCAGAGAGCTGGAACCTTATTATGGTTCGGACGAAGGTTCTGCATTTGGGAACACGCCTCACACAGCGGGTGTTAGACGTGAGGGGGAGGTAGTACGCCCAAACGTAGTTGTCGGATCGGTACCTTGTCCTGTCGTGACAAACTGGAAGAAAGGGGGAGAAAGCATCAATGATACTGATACGGAGGATGAAGAAGACAATACGTACATTACGCAGGAGGAGAAGGAGACAAGGGAAAAGGAGCTCCAAGTTTACAGAAGAAGACAGCAGAGGTCCAGTACTGTGCCGTGCCCTGTGCCTATAGTGCCAAGTCCCTCGTCTACTCCTGTCCCGACTCCTGAAGATGTTACTCCCGAACCGGATCGCTCGGATTCGGAAGCGGATCTCTCCGATTCGGATGGTATGCTTTCTCCACCATCCATTGCTCCCTTAAGGAGGTCTTCTCGCATTAATGCGGGAAAGGCTCCTATTCGTTATAAAGATTATGAACATGATATCGCCAACTACCTATCTTATTCTAATATTTCTCTGACTTATCAAACATTTCTCACTTTGTTAGACTCCACTTCTTTACCTAAGAATTGGCAGGAAGCAAAGAAGGACCCAAGATGGAAAGTCGCAATAATGGAAGAACTTGGGGCACTAGAGAAAAATAAGACATGGGAGCTGGTGCCATTTTCTGAAGGAAAGAAAGCTGTGGGATGCAAATGGGTTTACACAGTGAAGGAGACACCAGAAGGAAAAGTTGAATGATACAAGGCGAGACTGGTTGCAAAAGGCTATACCCAGACATATGGTATCGACTATGATGAGACTTTTGCTCCAGTAGCGAAGATGAGTACCGTAAGAACGCTGGTCTCTATTGCAGCAAACTTTGGGTAGAAGCTACACCAGTTAGACGTAAAGAACGCATTTCTCCATGGAGACCTACAAGAAGAAGTATACATGGAGACTCCTCCGGGGTGCTACTCTACGTTAGATTCATGTGAAGGAACATCACATGGAAAAGTGTACAAACTGAAGAAGTCGCTGTACGGGCTGAAGCAATCTCCTCGAGCCTGGTTTGACAAATTCAGAAGGGCTGTCACTGGCATGGGGTACCATCAGACAAATGCAGATCATATTGTCTTCCTCCAGCATGCAAGGGGCCACATTACTATACTTGCTGTATATGTAGATGATATAGTGATCACATGTGAGATGTTGTTGAGATCACTAAGCTGAAGACGAAACTCACCAAAGAGTTTGAGGTGAAGGACCTGGGAGAGATGAGATACTTTTTGGGTATCGAGGTGTGTAATGGTGAACAAAGAATTGTTCTCTCACAAAGGAAATATGCACTAGATCTGCTGAAGGAGACAAGAATGCTGGGATGCCGAGCAGCAGTCACTCCAATTGACCATAAGTGCAAGATGGGAGCAGAAGCAAGAAAGCCTGTTGATCGCGAAAGGTATCAAAGGCTAGTAGGCAGACTGATTTATCTAGGGCATACTCGCCCTGATATCTCATTTGCAGTAAGTATTGTAAGCCGCTATATGCATGATCCAAGAACGGGTCATATGGATGCCGTATTTCAGATCCTAAGATATCTGAAAGGGACGCCGGGAAAAGGACTGTGGTTCAAGAAGAATGGATGCACAGATGTTGAGGCATACTGCGATACAGACTGGGCAAGCTGCATAGACGACAGAAGGTCTACCACAGGGTACTGTGTTTTTGTAGGAGGAAACCTGGTTTCATGGAGAAGCAAAAAACAGTCAGCGGTAGCACGGTCGACAGCTGAAGCAGAATACAGAGCAATGGCTCTAGGAGTATCAGAATTGCTATGGGTAAAGACGCTGCTGACAGAGTTGAAGCTAGACAAGGGGACACCATTGCACCTTCTGAGCGATAGTCAAGCTGCGATAAGTATAGCGAACAATCCGGTTCAGCACGACAGAACGAAGCACATCGAGATCGATCGATTCTTCATCAAGGAAAAGCTGGAACAAGGGATACTGAAGATTGACTATGTTCGCTCAGAAGAACAAATGGCAGACTGTCTGACTAAGGGTCTTAGTTCATTGAGTCTGTCAAAGCTATGTAACAAGATGGGGATGATTAATATCTATCGCCCATCTTGAGGGGGAGTGTTGAGAGTAAATAAGGGACTTTAGTCCCACATCGGTTAGAGGTAATATGAAGAGGGGTTGGACCCTCTATAAGTAGTAGGCAGTAGCCCTCAATAAAGAGATCTGAGATTTAGCCCTCATTTCAACTTTTCTCATAGTTATGAGTGGTGATATGACTAAAACATATTACTGTCGAACATTCGTAAAATCGGAATCTCGAATTTGAGGCCATTACGGAAACTAATGGTATAAATTATTCAGTCAATCTTTAATCAAGAAATTCATAATGCTCATTTGGTAGGAATATATCCGAGATATCCAAATATAGGCACTGATACCAGGTTTATGATTACGGGAATAAAAAGAATCGAGTCGAATAATTGAGAGGCCAAAATAGCATTGTTAGACATTATTGACATCTTTAGTTTGTATATAATAACCTCATACACCTACAAGGATAGAGGCAAACAGATCTCAAAAGTTATGCATATAGTCAAGAAGGAGTGGATTTATATAATCATGAGTAATTACTTTTATGGTTAAGGGCTACTGAAGGGAGAAGATAGATTTATATAATCATGAGTAATCCATAGCTACTGCGGTGAGAAGCAAGAGATACTGGGATGTGGAAGGAGAAATTTTATTGGTTGTGCTACTCAAATGTATGCCAAACTTCATGGTTCTAAATTATAAATTTGTTATTATGCACACTAGCATATATGCACATAGCTTGCACATATTTTAACCTCCTTTAATTAACCTTTTTTGTACATTGGAAGAGAAAACTATCTACATATATATTTTAAATTCTATACCTAATTACCTAGTTGCCCTCATTAAATTTAATGAACAATTTTAATTAGTGAAGTTAGATGAGGAAATATTTGAAAGAAAAATTCAAGGTGAAGCCAACTTTCCTTATAGTAGTATAGATTCAACTGAAACAAAATTCCAATGGCATTTTCATATAAACAATCCAAATTTCCTATGAAAAACAAACAAAAACACTTAAATATACCTTGTACAATATCAGAGGTCGATCTGTCTTCAAAGTAGATTCTGATGTCCAATCTGAATATTCCACCACATACAAACTTGACTTTTCACCTCTTAATCCAATATGCACTTCCAAATATGTTAAGTGATAGAGGAATTGAGAAAAGTACAACAACTAACAATACCATCATCTCTCACACATAAAACCAAGATTCAGCTCTGTAAAGATGTTCTTCTTTTTCCCAAATTCGAAAGCATGAAATGGTTTTTGGAATCTGTTAAACTTAGGAATATCATAAATTCCATGGTAAATATTTTTCAAATGGGATAGTATATTCCTAAAAGTTCACATATATGAAATATTATGCTTCATGTTTTCACCCTTTTTTGAGATGAAACATTGGGACAAATTCCCCCCACGTTTTATTAAAGATTAAGTAATGAAACATGCCCTGTTTTAACCGTATCTACTCTATGCATTTGAAGTTACTTGACAAAGTAAAATATTTCAAATAATAGGTTAGTTGCGGATGCTTGGACGAAAAATCGTCTTCATTTTGCAATGACAATGCTACATTGGTTATTTGGTTAGTACAAACTACGGCTGAACGCTTGCCCTCCTCTCTTCATTTTCCCCCGTGTATGTGTATCTTATGTATCAGTGTTTTATGTTCAACCATAGAAGAAACAAGATGTACCTGGTAATCCGCTATTGTGAGAAAAGATCTATCGTGCTATTTTGGCCAATTAGCTTTACATGACCAGTAATCCCTGCGCCAGTTAAGCCAAAAATGCACCATAGTTCTACAAACAGGAAGAATGAAATAAGAATATATATGGAGTTACAAATATGATTCAGCTTATGGTCACCTCTCACTTACGGAAGTATTTGTAGTAAATTCAGTCCTAAAGTGAAATTGTGAGAATAAGAAACCTGGTGCAATACATCTTTATGGATAGTATCAAAGTTTATCAAGTCTCTTCCAAAGAAAAGAAAAACAATACGAAAAAAAGTAACGCTAATTTTGAGTGCGGATTAGGAACAACCTACAGTCGCACTCGAAAGATCTCTATCATGTTGGTTCCCAGTGCAAGCATGATAGGCTTCTGAAAGGAAACCTTTCCTTGCATTGTTACTATTGACTATCCCACTGTCTGTAAAATGTTAAAATAAAGAGGATGATGTTTGACAGAGCTAAATGGAAGAAAAAGATTAATGTAGCTGACCCCAAAACTTAAAAAACATGCAGATCCACACACACACACCCAGCGGATGCAACCACTTGCAGGGCTCAAATTCCAGTATATTAGTCCCTGCTGCAAGCCAGTTTCTATTGTTCTTGCTATAGTGGTTTTCAGTTAATAAGTTTCATCTCATTTTCGCATATTTAAATACGGAAGTATATCATGTAAGGAAAATAAATCATATTTAAAGATATCACAAATTGTAATTACATATATTGGCTTTGTGGAGCATATAGACACCAATGATAAAACCACAATTATTCCCTTACAATGATTTAATAACTAGAGATTACAATACAACAAGAAAGCCTTTAAATCTCCCAATATTTTTACATGAATCAACATCTTCCATTCAGATATGTTAGCAACCCACATCCTGGCTTTTTCACATACTGAATTCGTTTCGCACATCAGCAAAAGTCTTTTATAACCAACAACTATAGGTAGATGAGTTTCGGTTAGGTCGCGAAGGAAAAGATAGAAATACGATATGAACATTCCTCTGATTGAAAGGTGCACATGTAGTCAGTATTTGGCACATTGCAAGCAAATATGGGGAACTAGGCATATTGCAAGCAAATATGGGGAACTAAAGATATCCCCTTTTAACTTGGAGATATCTATGTTGCACAAACATGACAAATGGTGTCCATATCTATATCGTGTTCATATCCATGCAACATAGGTAACTACTTTTGTACTTACTTGAAAATGTCTATATCCTTTTATATATATTGTATCCATGTGCGTATTCGTGCAACATAGGGGGTTATCAAGCACAAGCTGCTAAAGCAAACTAACAATCATGTAGTTTTCAAAGTTCTACTTTTTAGTAACCTACAACAAGACATGATGAAAACTCAAAGAAATGAAATCTCTCAATTAGTTACAACTCACTTTGCAGACATGTTGATAACACGACTGAGTTACAACTGAGACGGAAAAGAACTGGTGATACTTACTGACCATATTTATAACAACTGGATCACTTTCAAGCATGTCACATGTCTAAAATAAACTATAGAAAAAGGAATGAACATAATTGCATGGCAAAAAAGATTTTGACAACGAGAGAGGAAATGCAACATATTAGAAATAACAAAAGATTTAAGTATGAAGTGCATGAATAGAGTACTAATTCAACAAGGTCAGAATGACTAATATGAAACAAGAAAATTAACTTCACTTCATCTGAAACGTCATAGGTAATTAATCATGTCAGAACGATTCTAGCAGTAATTATCACAAGGAGAGGACAATTAGGTCCAAAAGGTGGTAATAAATGGCCCTTTGTTCCTTGCTATAACCATGTCATGTGTTGCGTGTGTATTTGCAAAGGTACGTCATCTACAAAAGAATTGCATGTACCTGGAGGGATGCAACTTTGTTTCTTTGGCTGACTTCACCTTTTCTGCTACTGGCTTGTATCGATCCGTACACCAGAAAGTACACTTGTCTCTATACTTGTTCTCCTTATAGTACAACATATAGTCGTTGCAAGAATAATATATATTTTCATACCCTAAGCCTAGTTTTTATATCATCATCTTTGCATTATAGAAATTTTCAGGCAACTTCTTTAATCCTTTTTGGCAACAACTCTCTAAAGAATTGTATGATCCGGTTATTGAATTCTTGCCGCATGTTGAAATCAGATTTGAGGTTCAACAAGCATCACCGCCAACAGGAAAAAAATGAGTATCACAATATGGGTATACCAGAGTATCTACATCCTCGAACATATTATAGAACTCATTTGCATCAAGATTCAAATCCTTTGGATCATAACTAGGCCTGGCCGTGATAACTATCATCTATGGTGCCAAGTTTTGCTACCAACGTTCGAAATGATCTCCGTAAGCTCCCTCTCCGACATCTATTTCAAAGAAGAATTGATATTGTAGATAAAGTTCTCCTTGGGCGCCGTCCACTATTTGTAGTTCTGTCACGTCCAGAACTAGAATACAGGAGAGCGGTGGTGGTACAAGGTTAGCTACGTATATTAAAGTAAGGCCACGACTATATAAAGACATGTATGTTACTCTATAATCCATCGGTTAATACTAGGTTGAACAATGTTATATGTCTGAATCACTGTCAAGCAAGTAAAGTGTAAGATTATGATCATCATATATATATATATATATATATATATATATATATATATATTAGAAAAGTGTCACAAACTACAGATATATAGATGATCATGAAGATAGTAATACAAAATGCACTAGCAAGACTATACAATCATGCATGATTATGTCTAGCTACAGTCTAGAATATATATAATCATGTTGCCCGTAGGCGGACAAAATTCCTAACCACGAGCTAACACATGTTAGGTGGCTAAACACCTCAAGAAAATATATAGTCTGTACAGTGGAAGATAAAATAGAAAATTACTTAGATACTCGTGTGGTGGTCCTCCGAGTGCCAATTATCGAATGAAGGTACAGTAGATCCTCAAGCTTCGCTATGAGATCTGCTCATACAAAACCGGCAGGGTCAATCCTAATAACAAGAACCACAAGAAAATCTCTACGGAGTACTACAACCAGAATGCAAGCATATAAAGAAAAGCAGTAAAAAACAATAATAAAGAAGTAAACTGAGTAGATAATAGAAATCTTAAACTATAAACTAATACTGTAAGCTGGAATAGTAAACTATAATAATAATAGAAACCATCCATCAACTTCAGCCAATCATGAGTACGACTTGATAATATTATCTAAATATGTTTTTTTACATTCCTGATACTATCAGAGGCAATTAGGTTCCAAAGGAAACATGCACTACAATCTATCCAGACTATCCAAGCAAAACGATAATCAATAATATACGCATCACTTGTCGGTGAGCTAATAATAATCAATACAATAATATATCACTTGACAGTGAACTACAAGTGTGCACCTTACGACGGAGAGCTACAAATTCATAAGTGGCCGGATAACGGGACCGCATGCAACCTAAAAACCTCTCATCCCAGTGAATCTTGGTGATCATTTTAGATATTAATTCCTAAATATTTTCATTTGAATTTCTAGCTATGGGCATTCGTGGAATCTATCCTACACATGGTTTCCCTTGAAAAAAATGCAAGACGATGCTAGCAACCCATGTTGTTATAATCACTATGTACTGAGAGAATCATAACAGTATGATGAGTCATTGAGAGAATTGATACGGTATCAATAAGGTACAATATAGTATAAGATAATATAATAAGGTATAATATGGTATATGATGGACATTGTCAAACATAATATTGATGCCCTTTCCATAAGCGGCCAGTCATAACAGTATGTTGCCATAATCAAACTAACTCTGTGCAGTAGTAATATAGCGCAAAGAATACCTATGTATCTAGACATTTCGTAAAAATATGAGATGTGCAAGTGTGCTACAGCACATGAGAAGATAAATAATAGTGTAATAGGGTTACCCTTGTGCACGGGATACGAGTTCCACTACGGACAATCCATACATTTATTACTTGAAAATAAATCATGCTTGAACAATAAGTATATAAGGAATTAATCCAAGAAAAATCAATAAGAGATCCGTATTGAGAATTTTTCTTGTATTTCCTACAAAATCATAAATAATCATATATAGGAGATCCGACCATTTGATTCCCTTGAAAATGCACTCATCCCCTTTCATATATGTTAGGATACTGTGTGTCAATTTTCAGGACCATCACCAATTGGATTGACACGAAAACAAATCAACTAAATCAGAAAAATTATATTAACAACAGTCTTATTGCATTGGCAGTATACTGGGTAGTATACTGTCCACTATACTATCCTTTAATAGAGAGCAATTATGTATAAAACATGTACATATAGTTTATTGGATAATATACTGTTCGATTGTCACGATCCGCACCCGAAATTTGCTCATGATTCGTGAGCACACACAACCTACATCGCAGAGTCGATAGTAAAACACAATATAATACCCACCAAAAATATATTCTACAACTCACGCAATAATATCTCAACTCCTTTAAGGAGAACAGTAATCAATATCCATAACATTACTCAATCACATGCTCTAAGAAAGATAAATGCATGATAGAATTATAACGAAGAAAAATAATAGTCACCAATCCATAGAAAATAATCTCCAGAAACAAGTACTAGGTCCAAATAACAAATACTCAAATAGTTTAATAAATTTGGAGACAAATTTGGTCAAAAATCAAATCAAATCTAAACTAAGTAGTCACAGCCGAGATATATCCTATTAACTCTCCATGATCATCCTGAAGGGCAAGATCAGGCTCAGCTATAATCTCCTCATGTGGCCCATAATAGATAGGGCATCCATCCTCATCATAGTCACCTAAAATATTTATCCAATTAAGAATAAAACAAGTACAATTCAATGAAAGCAATTCCAATATATGATAGAGACTATAAAACAAGAAATAACAATATAATACATGATAAAAACAAGTAAAACTGAGAGCTAAGATCATGGTATAACAAGTAGAATAAAATGAGTAATTGTAGAAGCATGAAAATTTTTCAGCAAATATAGCTCCATACGCCCAAGTCAAGTATAGCTCCATGCGCCCAAGTCAAGTGTAGCTCCATGCGCCCAGACAGTGTAACTCCATGCGCCCACTCAATGAAGCTCCATGCGCCCAGTCAAGTGTAGCTCCATGCGCCCAGTTAGTAAGCTTCATGCGCCCAAGACTAGCTTTCCCGAAAGGAGGGCGCATAGCTTGAGACATGGCTATGCGCCCAAGCCTGACTCAGTCAAAGCCATGATCAAAACGTGTACCGAAGCACACGGCCACGTCAGTCTCCACGAGCAGTCGTGCATCGAAGCATGCAGCTACGTCAACACCACGACCAACCCACGATCTCGCAGCCTGTATGTGCCTACATCCTATGCGCCCAAAGCAGGACTATGCGACCACATAAGAACCAGCGTGTTTCCTCATGTGGGCGCATAACATCATTTCAGCTCAAGGACGACTATAAAAGGGGGGCCTCACCCCTCATCAAAATGAAGAACGGAGAGCATTTTCAAGAGCCAAATTGCTGCACTTCTTGCCAGTGAGCTGAGAGTTAGCAATTTTCTTAGCTTTTCTCCCACTTTTGTAATCGGAGTGTCAACGGAGTAAAGAAGCAACTGCCGCTCGATCTCCATCGTCCCATTCTCCAGAATTCTTTTTTGTACTCGGGGATCCTCAGCTCAGGATCTCTCTGACGTAAGATTTGTAGTGCCTTGCGCCAATAAAAGAAAAGACAGTATTTTTTTCTTTTTTTTTGTGTGTCCACAAAAATGGTGACTCTGCTGGAGACTACCTTTTTCTCTGACGAGAAGGTGGTGACGCAATCCGATACCGAAAAAGTGGGGAGTACTCAGAAGATGCTGATCGTAAAGTTCGATCAGCAAGTGTTCGAAGAGATGCTCTCGAGGGACGGCTCTACTTCCTCAAAATTAGTGAAGCCAAACAAATCTCGCAAGACTTGGCTTCCGAAGGCTCGTTGTGCATATCCTGCTAGTATTATAGCAGATATGCAGCTGGAGGACTCTGTCACATGGGCATATGACTCTGCCCCAGAAGTTATCCAAATGGAGAAGGCTCACATCGTTTCGGGCTCTACTAGCCCAGTGACTTCTTCCCTGCACAACCAACAACAGGGTGTTCAACACCCGAGACTTGGCAAAGGAAAATACTACGATGCCAAGAATCGGGGTGTGCGACACTCTGGCCGAACTCGGTGAGGCTCACAAACGAAGGAGGCCAAACTGGGAGAAAATAGCGCTGCTCCACCAGGCATGCGCCCAAGATCATGTGCCCAAGGGAGTGTTTGGGCGCATAGCCCCAACTAGAATACCTATGTCTTCAACAGGCTGGGCACCCAAAGCCATGCGCCCAAGGCTATGCTCCCAGGCTCTCTGGATCCATACTATGCGCCCACATCAAGGAAGCTCAGACATGCTATCAAGGAGCATGCGCCCAAGGCCAGTCTCCAAGGCCTATGCACCCACAACAAAAAGACAGGCCCCAACGCGTATAGCACGGGGCTGTCTTCAAGGACATCACAGAACTTAGGTGTGGGGGTTGCCCCTGCACATGAACTAAGTCTGGATGTGCCTACCCTCCTTACGAACCCGCATTCAAAGTTCGACGATGCATGCAACATGGGTTATAAGGCAAAACTTCCTTCTGCTCACTCGCGCGACATGATAAATCATAAGCGCAAAGCGAGGGAGAACATAAGAATAAATAGTGCGCTTCCATGCACCAGTATTGTTATCAACTGTTGTCGCTCCAAAACAACAAGAGCGCCTCAGAGAAAGTTCGTATTTCGACGGCTACACTTCTCTGACGACGAGAAGCCACTATGTGTTTCATCCAACATGGCTTCATGGGACCCCCCTTACGAAAGCCCCAATAAAAGACGGTGGACTACGAACCCAACTTTCTCTCTTAGCTCTGCAAGAATAAGAAGGAGAAGTCTACCAACAGATGGCCAACAGGCTGTCGCATCCAAAGGAGTCTATATGGGTACTCGATCAAAGGTAAGACTCCGTATGGACGACGAAGATTCCCAAGCCGGAGGTAGCATTCCCTCAGAATCTAAAGCAGATGACCCTTACACAGGGGGTAACCTTCCAGAGGACGATGATCCCTCCGAATCTGATGGCGACTATCTACCTCCTCTACCTGAAAATGAAGGACTTATCCACTCGGAGACAGACAGTATCAGCACCAGTTGTACTGCTTCCTATGTTCTTCCTCGCATGCTATCTACATACATGGCAGGCGAAGAAAGACCTGAAGAAGCCAGTGATCAGACTAGCAAAAGGCTAGAGGGCCTCGAAATAGCATTCGCCAAGATCACTAATATGCTTACCAGTATCATGATAGTTCAAACTATTGGGGCTGTTCCTCCACCTCAACAAAATACCTCGGTCCACGTTAGTCCGGCTCACAGCAACAACCCTCCTTCACTACAAAAGGAGTATTATTCCGTTGTGCCTCCTCCAAATCTTACAAATATCAGGGGTGGACCTTCGCCAACAACGCCTGACAACCGTTCAGCAGCTGTTTCCTGCTGATGCAATTGATTCCTTGGTCGCTCACCTCGATACCATCTCACACAAAGAAGAGCTTCAGAAGATGTGGATATCTCAACCGTATCCCCCTGAATGGGAGAACGCTACTTGCCCGCCTAACTACAAGCCGCTGACGCTGAATTTATTTGACGGTTTGACTTCTCCTCGTCAGCATATGACCTACTTCAACACGTAAACTCTGCACTTGCCCAGAGACGATCCGTTCCTGTCGAAGTTGTTTATTAGCACCTTGCAGGGGGTAGCCTTCGAATGGTTCTACAGTCTTCCTAACGGGTGTATCAATTCATTCAAAGACTTGGAGAGGTTGTTCCTCAACAGGTTTTACCAGAGTGGCATGCATGTTAGTATGTCCACCCTCATCGAGACCAAGCAAAGGAGGACTGAGTCGGTCATCGCCTCCATCGAACGCTTCAGGCAGCTAGCACTGAAGATTCCCTTCGGCATACCAGACTCAAAACTTATGGATACTTGCTGACACAACTTCCTTCCTACAGTAAAGTTTTGTCTAGGTATACATAAGTATGATACATGACCCGCTTTCATTGGGGCCGCTGATGCTGCTGAAAATGATGTTCCTAACTTGGAACTACTGGGGTTGAAGACACCCAAATCCGAAGACAAGGACAAGCATCCTCAAACTATCCCTATTTCTGGGGGTAAAGGGAAAGAAGTCCTGAAAGTCGACACGTCCAAAGGAGCTTCTAATTCTCAGGGCGCCTCCGACAAGCCTAAGGAGACCTTCTCCTTCGACGAAGACGATGTCATCACCATCTTCCACACATTGACAAAGGGCAATAAGCTGACATTGCCTCCACCACGACGTCCTGCAGAGGCGAGCCAACTCAACGATCCCAAGTACTATCTCTATCATCAGTACGTACACCATTCCACCAAGGACTGCATTGTCCTGAAGAAGAAGATACAACAGCTTATCGACAGTGAAGTGATCAACCTCGAAGTAGAAGACAAGGTCGTATCTGCTAATATGATCTCTCTTCAGTTTGACGACTTTTTTCCTACATAAGTTCCAGATGGCGTGGTCCCGATCCCCAAGGCGATGATGGAAGTCGTCAACCTACCACCAGCTCGTAACTCGACCTTGGTCCCACCCACAACTGAACGTGGTAAGATTATGTGGGTCCACCCGGACCTTGCCCAAGAAGTGACGCTGGGGGTAGCACCTCCCAAAGTAAGAAATGGCAAGAAATTCAAGCCATGCCATATGGTATCCTCCCCCATCTATGAGGTTCTGTCTGGCAAGACGCGATCGGGGAAGACTTATCTTCGGACGTACGATCCTGCACAAGAAGAAGCAGTACCTCCTCAAGCTCCTGCTGCCCCAACAAGCTCAGAAGTCGGCCCGTCCAGGCCTCAAACCACGGATAAATCCAAGCAGAAGAAGACACGATTTAACAAATCTTTAAAGGCGCCAGCTCCCAAAGGCATGGATCGGCCCTACAACTTTGACATACTAGCTCAGCTAGCCAATACACCTGTCAGGTTGTCTCTGTTCGATCTATTGTGACTTTCAAAGAAAAGTGGAAGGCCTTAAGTGAGGCATTACTACACGCTGACTCTTATCTCGCTGAAGTCAAAGCCCCCGCTGAAGATCCTGTCTCCTGTCTCCACTGCCACAGTACTATGGAAGTGGTGCCCAATATCACCTTCTCACAGGAGGACATGCTACTCAAGAATAATCGTCATGATAGACCCCTGTAATATACAAGATATATCGGAACGATCCAGGTAGACCTCATGCACATCGATCCAGGATCCTCCCTAAGCATTATTCCTAAAAATTTGCTTCAAATTCTGGGAATCCCTCTGCACAAGCTATTCGCAACCAACACAACTATCATTGCTTTTAATGCTGGTCGAAGCCATCTACTGGACAAGATCCGTTTTAAATGCCAGATCGGTGATCTCAGAACGGAGGTTTCCTGCTATGTGATTGATGCCAATGTATCCTACAACGTTTTGTTGGGACATCCATGGATACACGAGAACATGATCGTTCCTTCCACACTTCACCAGTGCTTCAAGTACGTCAACAGCGATGGTGCCGTGAAGACGGTGTTTGCCGATGTCGATCCTTTCAAGGGCATCGAAGCTTACTATGGAGATTTGGTACTTTACCAATCTCAACACCCAAGGATGACGACAACGAAGCTGACAATGAAGCTGAAGTAAGTCCATCCTCCAATGGTCCCCTGATTATCCGAGTCAAAGGACGTACTACTCCAAAAAGTACTCCGAAGCCTCTCATAATCTGGATGAAAAAGAAGAACCCTGACAAGGTCAAGCCACTGACTATCACTCTCAACAAGACACCCCGGGAGGAACCTACTGACGCCCGTCCCCCCAATCCTGAAGAATTACCCTACGTGGTGAACTCGGCCAAGACTGTGGCTCCTCTTCCAGATGATGACCCTCTCAATAAGTATATCAATACTCATAATAATGTACATTCGGTGGATGATGTTATCCCTGAAGAAGAACTTGTGTATTTCCTTAGTAAAGGTTTATCTTTGAATTACTCCGATGTCTATCAATCTGTAAACCACTACATAGATACGATATACGCTCTAGAGAACAGCATAGGACCATACCTCTGCATGCCGGTCACAACACCTCATCTGCGAGAAAAAATTTACCCTGAAGATATCCTTTACTTCATCGTTTCAGCCAGAAAGAAAGATAAAGAGCTAATCATCTTCGGTCGTATAATTGGCGAGAGAAAGTTCGTTCCAGACTCTACATCTCCTAAGCACAACACAGAAGCTGACTATGACTCCGGGAAAATGTAACTTTTTCGGTATAGTTGGCAGGCCAAGACCATCATCCAGAATATGGGATATGACATCAAAAGCGACAAAGGACTAAATTACGGCCGAGAACGACGGTTGCCAATACGACACTTTGCTCCCCCCGGCAAACCCGAGAACTACTATCAACGAAGCGGTGTTGGTTTGGGCTATGTCTCTCCTCCAACAACTCCCAAAAGATCAGATGATGAAGCAGATCATTGTTCTTATTCTTCTGATTCCTCCCTCTGGGACTCAGACTCCCGCATCGACGACATGTTCAAAGCAACTCTGTCCGTCAACATAGTTTACGCTGACCAAATTACAGACGATGTCCAATCAATCGAACTCGAACAATGGGCTCAAAAGATGGACACCAGGTAGGAGCTACACTTCGAACAATGGGAACCACCTACAGAAGACGAGGTCATCCAAGTCAATTTAGGAGATAAAGCATCCTTCAAACCAATCTTCATCAGCAAAAGCCTATCTGGCGATGAACGCCAATCTCTTATACAACTTATAAGGGAATACATCGACGTCTTCGCATGTAGCTATGAAGACATGCCAGGCTTAGACCCTGAAGTCGTCATGCATTGCTTGAACGTCTCGTCTAAAGCTAAGCCAGTAAAACAGCAACAACGATGATTCCGACCAGACATCATGGAAGCCATCGAGAATGAAGTCAAGAAGCTCATTACTAGTGGATTCATTCGCGAGAAACAACACCCAGACTGGGTTGCCAACATCGTTCCAGTCATGAAAAAGAACAAAAAAGTTTGAGTCTGTATCGACTACCATGATTTGAACTCTACATGCCCGAAAAATGAGTACCCCCTACCGATCACTGACGTAATGATCGACAATACTTGTGGCTTCGAGCGGATGTCCTTCATGGATGGGTTTTCAGGCTACAACCAGATCAAGATGTTCCCCGACGATGAGAAGCACACATCTTTTCGAACACCGTTGGGAGTATACTGCTATACGGTGATGCCCTTCGGATTGAAGAATACAGGGGCAACATACCAGCGAGCCATGAACGCAATTTTTTGCAATCATTTGTGCAAAACTGTGGAGTGCTACGTAGACAATATCGTAGTCAAAAGTCGTCTCAAGGGCAACCACCTAAAAGACTTGAGAACGGTGTTCGAACTAATGCGTGCACACCAACTCAAGATGAATCCAACCAAGTCTTTTCTAGGAGTCTCCAGCGGCAAGTTTCTTGGTTTCGTCATCACTTCAAAGGGTACATCTGGACCCAAAGAAAGTGAAGGCTATTCTCGACATGCATCCTCCAAGAAACCTTAAAGAGCTATATGGACTACAAGGAATGCTAGCCTACATCAGACGATTCATTTCGAACCTCTCTGGAAGGTGTCAACCATTCACTCAGCTCTTAAAGAAAGGCATATCTTTCGTCTGGATTGAACAATGTCAACGCGTATTCGACGACATCAAGACGTATCTTACAAACCCTCTAGTATTGGTTGCTCCAATAATGTGGAAGCCCATTTTACTATATGTCCATGTTATGGATCATTCTTTTGGCGCCCTCTTAGCTCAGAAGAACGAAGGCGGCCATGAACAGGCAATTTACTACCTCAGCCGCACGATGGTGGGTGCTGAGCACAGATACACACCGGTGGAGAAGGAATGCCTCGCACTAGTATTTGTCATTCAGAAGACACGCCACTATGTGTTTGGGCAGACTATCCACATTATATCTAAAGTCAACCCTCTCAGAATACTCATGACTAAATCGGGCTCTCTCAATTCCCATTTAGCTACATGGACAATGCTGTTGACTCCGTACGATATGATCTTCGTTCCCAGAAGGCAGTAAAAGGCCAAGCATTAGCTGATTTCTTAGCATCTCATCCGGTGCCGGAATCGTCCAAACTCTACGACAAAATTCCCGACGAAGTGGTGGAGTCTAACACTACAACTGAAGAAATCCCCATTTGGCAAATATTCTTTGACGGTGTATCAAGAACAGGACCCAAAAGGAATATCGTGGCTGGAGTATGTGTCGTGCTCGTGTCACCTGATCATCTGGTTATACACCGTGCATATTCTCTCGTGGAACCATGCACCAACAACGTGGCCGAATAAAATACCCTATTAATCGGCCTGCAACTGGCAAAGCAACTGGGAGTGGACTATCTAGAGGCTTACGACGATTCCCAACTAATAGTTAGTCAGGTCTGAGGGGATTATGAAGTTTGCCACAAAGATCTCATCCCCTACCACAGAGCAACAATCGAGTTGGCATCTACCTTCGCTGTATTCTTCATCGAGCACGTACCTCGACTATAGAATATAGAAGCAGATGCTCTAGCCGGTCTCGCTGCTTCTTTGACCGTTCCTACCAATACACAGCAGTCGATCACAGTGTCTGGTCGAGAATTATTCTGTGTGAAAGATGCCTTTCATATTTATCACAGTTATGCAGCGGAAACAAACATCGATACTAAAGATTGGAGATTTTCCTTCATAGACTACGCTGTCGACGGAATCCCCTCCGAGGACCTGAAGGAAGCAGTATCCATCCAAAGGCGATCCCTCAGATTTTACTACAACACAGCTACCAAGATGCTATACCGACGCTCTTACGACGGGCTACTGTTACGATGCTTATCAGACACAAAAGCCAAGCATGCACTCCGGGAGGCTCACGATGGAGTTTATCGTGCACATCAACCAGGCCCCAAATTATAAGATCGCCTCAAGCGAATGGGTTATTACTGGCCCACAATGATAGCGGATGTTGTTGAATATGCAAAGAAGTATAGATCTTGCCAGTTCCATGCCGACTTCATTCATCAATCTTCGGAGTTTCTACACCCGACGGCAGCATCTTGGCCATTTGAAGCCTGGGACATGGATGTCATAGGACCAATCAGCCCGCCATCCTCCAAAGGATATCGGTTCATCCTGGCTATAACCGATTACTTCTCCAAATGGGCGGAAGCTATACTGCTCACCGAAGTGAAGACGTCAAACATGACCAGTTTTATCAAACATCACGTCATCTACCGCTTCGGCCTACCTTGCAGGATCATCCATGATAATGGTCCACAGTTTGCAAGCCATGTATTTTATCGGTTCTATGACAAGAATCGAATCCAGAACGTAGCCTCTACTGCCTACAATCCAGCTGCTAACGGGCTAGCAGAAGCCTTCAACAAAACTATCATAAAACTTCTCAAGAAGTTCGTGTCTTCAAATAAGCACGATTGGAAGGAGAAGCTTGGTGAATGTCTATGGGCCTATCGTATAACGGTCCGGACTCCAACAGGCAGTATGCCATTTTCTCTGGTTTATGGAAGCGAAGCAGTTCTTCCCTTAGAAATTCAGATTCCTTCCCTTCGGGTAGCCCTAGCCAGCGAGCTGACTACTGAAGAGGGCTACCATCTGCGACTCCAAGAGCTCGAAGCGCTAGACGAAAAATTCTTATTAGCTCAACAGCGTATTGAGCTATACCAAGCACGCCTTTCTAGAGCTATCAACAAAAAGGTGAAGGAAAGGATCTTCCAAGTCGGCGATCTGGTCCTAGCAGTGAGAAGACCGATGCTCATGACGCACAAAACAAAAAAAATTCTAGCCTAAATGGGAAGGTCCTTTCGTCATAGAATCGATGTATTCTAACTGTGCGTACCGGCTGACGAAGCCTGACGGAAACTTGCTCATGATGCCTATCATCGGCAAGTTCCTGAAGAAATACTATGTGTAACCTCTTTTACATAATGTTCACATATGTTCAGTCATGCAAATGTACAGTGTGATGTTTATATGATTCAAAAAAAACTATCTAACTATTATCCGTATTTCAAGAGTCTTGAATACGCCCTGAGTAATAGGTCCTCTAAATATTTCCTCAGTAGAATTATTTCCTTTTTTTGATTCCGTCCAAACTCGGTTTGACAAAAATAAATCACGTCCCTATTACCTCTGAATTGTTTTCTGATAATTATTTCCCTAGCGGATTGATCAAATGTTTTGCCACGTCCACATAACCTCTGAGCAAAGCATTCATCAAAGATAGTCATGTCCACACTACCTCTGAACTATCCACTCCTCCCTAATGCTATATATCTTTCCACGTCCATATTACCTCTGGTCAGATATAGAACATCCTCTGCTATTACGTCCATATTACCTCTACTAGCAGCTTTATTTAACTTATTATCTATATTCGATTCATTCGAATATAAAACGGGTAATTGGTCCACATAAAATTTCCCCAACGGAATGCCCATCAGAAATATCCTTGCTACGTCCATATTACCTCTAGCATCGATATTTTACAAAATCACATTCACTTCTGAAAAAATTCTTCATTCAGTACTTAAACGTCTATCAAAAGGCGGAAAAAAATGTACGAGAGCCGTGACGGCCAAAAAAAAGAAGAAGAATTACAAAAATCTACGGGATACACAGGCGATGGATGCTGTCCCTCAGAGCTACAATCTCGGCCTCAAATTTTATAGCAGCTCGACGCCGTGTCTCTTCTTGATGAGCGGCTTCATCTTCAAAGAGGATCTGACTTTGATGCTCTCCCTCCAACTTCTCCAGCTGTTCTTATAAACGGGTAGAAGCGGTGACAGTCATGGCAGCCTGGGACAAATAATCCTTATGTTCAGATGTCGTCGCCCTCAAGTTGGCTTCAAGCTGAGCGATCTCGTTCCTGATCTGCATAATGTAGTTGTGCTTCTCATTGATCTGCACAGCCAGCCTGTTCTTCGAGACAGCACGGGCCTCACTCGCAGCATTGAACTGGCCATACTGGTCAGCCAGCTCGCCGATCTCCTGGACAAGGGTATCCTTCCTTGCCTGGAAGGTAGCCTTCTCCTTCCCAAGAGCTGTCATCAAAGAGTCATCCTTTGTACGGAACATTAAAGTCGGACTCCGCTGCTTGATGTCTCGGAACCTGGCCACTTGAACCTCTAGGTCGTTCAGAACTTTCCTCAGAGTGTTGGCCCGCTCCTCATGTCCGACTATGCTCTCGAAGGCCGCTACCGGACATTCGGTAACATCGTTCACGGGACCGAAGGTAGCATTCCGATTCAGGACCCCAGGAAGCTTCACTTTCAATACGGAGTAGAAAGCTCTGACAACTTCTAGGGCTATCTCTTTATCTTCGATGGAGGTCGTCGGAGAAGTGGCTTGGAAAGTTTCTTCCACTTCTGGAAGGAACGCCTGACAAGAAGCCGAACCTGACAAAGAAAACAATAGTCAATAATCAGAAAAAGACGGAGGGAAATACGAAAAGGTTGTAATTTTGTACCTTCGGCTTGCTCAACTCCAACTTAAGCTGTGCCGTCAACCTTGGTTGTAGGGAAACCGAGAGCAGGCCCGGACTGTTCAAGGAGAATAATGTCAAGGCCCCGAGCAGCATCGGGCCTGGTTTCTTCCACAAGCTCAAGTGGAACAGGAGCGTATTCAGCAATAGCCCCCTCAGCAGGCTGTTCGACCTCTCTTTCTGAAGCCAATACCGGCTCACTAACAGCTCCCTCCACAGCAGAAGATTTGGAGGAGCCAAGGAAAACTTCTATCCCTCTCCTAATGACAGAAACTATCTTCGTGGGGGTTCTTTCCCCTTGTCTACAAGGGAACATACAGTCGTGGCCAGCTTCACAAGTAGTACGGAAAATTGAAGTCAAAAAATCTCATCCGAAGAGAGGCACAAAGACAAAATACCCGCAGGAGGATGAGCCGGTTGGACTTGGTTCTCGTCCAGCTCTTTTGCTGACATATCTTCTACAGATATGTCGTAGGAGAAACTGATCTTCTGACCGCCATCAGGGTCTGGGCCTTCATCCTGTTCACTCGGTCGTTCAGGTCTTACGGCCGAAGAAGACCCCCCCTCATCCAACAGTCGAGGACGAGCAGGGGACATTGTCGCCACCTCCACCTCCTCAGAGGAGGAGGTACCTATCTCAGCTGCAACTTTGGGGTCCTGTGCAAAGGACAAACGCAAGGGTAAGAAAGCTGCTAAAGACTTGACAGAACGACTATGGAATCTAGGAAAGGATCTACCTCCCGGACAATAACGGCCCGTGATGCCGTTCCCCCTCTTCCAGTTTGCCGGGAGGACCTCCTCAAGGGAGGTGAGCTAGAACCCATTTTCTTGGCTCTTCTCAGGGCAACAGTTTTCTTCTTTGGCTTTAAAGTTGGCTCCTAGGCCAATTCAGTTGAAGCTTTCCTCTTTTGAGAAGGATTGAGAGGAGAAGAATTATCGTCTTTCGTGTCCTCCTTTGGAGACGCTGTTGGCTCCCTAAAGATAGCTTCTGGCGGTGGTACTACGGCTGGTTCCACGGTGGGAATAGTACCTTTCTTCTTACGACCTTTTGACATCTTTTTCGTAGGAAGGGGGTCAAACCGACTCCCCAATATCAAGCTATGTTCACGATCATACTGAGGATGAAGAGTATTAATCTGAACATAAAATTTGGCGGCGGCGTAGCACAAATGGGTCTCAGGCTTATCCAGGGGTAGGGCAAAGATTGCCCCCGTGCATCCGGCGTTGTAGTACATCCAAGCACGTGCTCCGTCAATCAAGCTGCCTATCGACTCCAAATGTGGGCTAGCATTTCCCAGAAGGAGCTGGCCATAGCCGAACTGTCGCACAAAATGGCTCGGCAAATACGGCTCCAAATAGGCATGATTTCTGTTTTGGAACACCAGATGCGATGGTCTAATAGACTGAAGCCAGTAAAATGCCCTAGCAGTCAAATTAGTGGCATGAACTCCATCCAGTAAGATATCTCCTGCAGTACCGCTGCCGAACGGAGGGGATACTCTAAAGAGCTCATAATTCTGTAAAAAGCCTAAAGCCTTTCTACAAACAGGTACACCGGTGACGGCCCAATCTGTATCACAAAATCTACGAAGAAAGGCATCCTCTGCCACAGAATCTGCCATCGACCCAATATTTATTAGGGAAGGACAATGCAGTAGCAGCCACCCCATCAGAAAATGATACGGAAGCTCGATCCGGGCGAAGTGGGGCCTGCCATCGGGAGTCACCGCATCTCTGATAAAGTCTTGCAGACCTCGTCCAGTGGCACAGACCATCGCGGGAAGCAACGCAAGACGGTGTTTGAATGCCAGCTTCTCAGCTGGAAGTATTATAACCCGGCTTATTCTCTCAATGGACCCCGAACCTCCAGGGACTACGCAGTCACGAAGCCAGATCATTAAGAAAGCTGTCAACATAGCTTTCTTCGACAATGGATGTTTGGCTTGACGGAAGTAGTGGCCAATCGGAGACCCAGGATCATCACTGTCCTCAGTATCCGCCGTCTCATAGTCCACCATCCGGGCCTCTATATCGGACTTAGTCATAGGTTTTAATATTGAAAAGGAGGCCAGATCTTCCCCTTCTCCCTGAATGAAGACATAGCCCGTCCAGGCTCTCGTGTGGGGATTGGCCCCCTCGGTCCTCCCTTTCTTATTAATCCTATGACAGATAAGAAGATGACAAAGCAATTCCTTGTATACATCAATCATTCTGGAGTTTTTACTCTTTAGGTCCCAGAGTTCTTTATCACAAGGCACGTACTCTTCATAGGGCTCCGTACCCCAGGGAAGCTTCGACACTTCCTGCATTTTATGGAGAGCCAATCCCATCTCCCCAGCTGGAGTAAAGAAGGTACAAGTATGAAGGTTATATAACTCGGCCAAAGAGACAAACATTGGCCAGTTGACCCTCACACCATATTGAGTGGCCCGGATAGCATAGTAAAGGCCAGCTGTCTTCAGGGTGGCTTCATTCGTAGAAAGAATCTAGCCAGTGAGATTGCTCCAAAATGAAGATGGGTACCGCCAGCCTTCCATCCGCATCTTCCCTGCGGGATACGATATACCCTCCGTCATCACCAAATGGCAAAGCGTGTCAATGGCATAAGTATGGAGGTTAGTGGGAATATCGTTCACTACGGCACCAGGCTGTAGTCCTCTCGTAGTGTAAGATGCAGAGCCCCGGACACATTTGAAAGTGTCATTCCTTCGATCGCCTGAGTCTAACTGAATTCTCCCAGAAACGATTCGGGGAAGCTCAGGAGTTAGCTCTCACTTCATCCGACGCTGTACAGCTAAGGCAGTGAAAACAGACAAAGGATACCAGCGCTCCTTCGATGGCAGCCATATCCTCTGATTTTCCAGACTGATCACCATGGGGTTTCTCAAACGTATGGTCTCGCCATTTTCAAACCCTACACTATCACCAAACAAAAAAATACAGTTTCTTGAAGCGACGTGCCCCTTCACGCATGAACTACTCATCATTAATCATCTGCCGCAAGAAAGTCTTATCCTGTTCAAGTATAGCGAGGGTCCGCTCCATAGGATGATTTTGATTAATCTTGGCCAGAATCGTACTGATCATATCTGTTATGGTACTGATATCAAGGGCCTGATAAGCGGAGCCGTAAGGAATTCCGTCAAATTCTGGGACAAACATGTTTACTGTAATGGCAGAAAGAAAGTCAGACTTAGAAGACCGCAGGAAAAACTATGTTCTGAAGGGCTTCTATTCGCCCAAAAGGATATACGTCCAAAATGAGACGTGCGGGCGCATAACACATAGATAGTAAGTGGGCGCATAACGTGCCACAGCTTAAAGGCCACATAACATGGCAATACGTGGACGCATAACACACCACAGTGTTGGCACATAACTTCTGTGGGCGTATAGTAATGCTCACAGAAGTATGTTGCCCTAGGCGCAAGCGCCCAGGCAGAAGAGAAGTCCGAGCGTCACAAATTAATGCTCGAGACTTCGTTTTTTTTGAAGCATGCCCTCACCCAGAATCGGGTCCTGGACTGCCGAAGACGCTGTCGTAGGAGGAGAGTCACTCGGCGCAGCCTCCTTGTCCTTCGTGGATCTCTTGGCGGCCTTGGGAGACATGGTTCTCAAAGAAAGAAGACGAAGAGTTTTCTGAAAAATTAAAAGAGAAAGGAATAATAAAATTTCTCTCTCCTCCAGGGTCTATTTATAGGCACGGGCTACTCCCTATGCGCCCACCTATTGTATGCGTCCATTATGATTGTATGCGCCCACAACAGCCTATGCGCCTACGTGAAGGATCAGCCCTATACATACTATACGACTATCCCTCGCTGACGTGGACAACGTATAAAGGATGGACCGCTTCAAATTCTGTTCTGATGAATCTGCCAGTTCAGATTTCGAGAAAAATCTTAACAGTCGTATCTCCATGACAGGCTGGCCAAATACTATGTGCCCAAGGAGAGGGCCGTGCTATACGCCCATTGCCTCGCGAGAAGACGATCTATGCTTCTTTCAAAGTATTTCGAACTTGTTCAAGTATCGAAAACTTTGAAGGGGGTCCTATAGAAGCATGAAAAGTTTTCATCAAATATAGCTCAATACGTCCAAGTCAAGTATAGCTCCATGCGCCCAAGTCATGTGTAGCTCCATGCCCCCAGACAGTGTAACTCCATGTGCCCACTCAATGAAGCTCCATACGCCCAGTCAAGTGTAGCCCCATGCGCCCAGTCAGTGAAGCTTCATGCGCCCAAGACTAGCTGCCCCGAAAGGAGGGCGTATATCCTGAGACATGGCTATACGCCCAAGCCCGACTCAGTCAAAGCTATGATCAAAACATGCATCGAAGCACACAGCCATGTCAGTCTCCACGAGCAGTCGTGTACCGAAGCATACGGCCACGTCAACACCACGACCAACCCACGATCTCACAGCCTGTATGCGCCTATATCCTATGCGTCCAAAGCAGGACTATGTGCCCACATAAGAACCAACATATTTTCTCATGTGGGCGCATAACATCATTCCAGCTCAAGGACGCCTATAAAAGGGGGCCTCACCCCTCTTCAAAACGGAGAACGAAGAGCATTTTCAAGAGCCAAATTGCTGCACTTCTTGCCGGTGAGCCGAGATTTAGCAATTTTCTTAGGTTTTGTGAAGACCCTAATTTTTGGGAATTATTTTTTATTATTTTATAGTATTTCAAATTATTATGTTATATTGTATATTTAAATATAATTATATATGTAATTTTCCGTGTCTTTGATTTTTGGGGTACAAGACATGCCCATCTCTTGAAACGTCCTTCATGATTTTTGTAGTAGACATGATGACCTTCAATTTGGTATAACATGTCCCATCCAAAATTTTCCCCTAGCATCCTTTTGACTTCGCGCAACTTCGAGTCAAATTTAGGCAATTAGATTATTTACCATAATTCTATACCTAGCTTTCCATGTGAGTTCGGAACTCGATATAGATCAAAACCATTTGACCCAATATATGGTTTTGACCCATTTTGAGTCTACGACACACATGCCAAGGGGGTGCCACTCAATCGAGTTTTTATGTGCTATTTATTTGCGAATGGCACGAGAGACTTATTGGTTGACTCTTAGAGTTTGATTAAATTAGAAAATATATTTGGACCCTAACCTAGCCAACCCCACCTAGTAGGAAGCCATGTTAGGTTGTCATGGCAGTATAATTATTATAGATTTATTTTGGGCTGTTATACAGTCAATTAGATTAAAATACAATTTTGTGTATATGATTATATTTATAATAGTCAGTCTAATATATATATATATATATATATATATATATATATATATATATATATATATATGGCCTTAGTTATGGTTAAGTTTGAGATACATATCGACTAAAAATTTTAGCACGAATAGTGTAGTCGTGTACTTTGACTAGTCTATTACCCATGGTAGGGAAGGCCGAGCCATAGGTGTGTTCTAATTAGGAAAACCAGGCCAAGTTGCGACTTAACCCACACCGATGATTTATTTATTTAATTATTAGATTAATGACTTTCTAGGAGACCCGGTTGTACCAATTTAGCCCCGACTTGACCTGAACCAAATCCAAATCTAAATAAACATGTAGTACTCTCAAATACCTTCATGTTGATATATATTTTGTATATATATTTTATTAATATTAATATGTTTTTAATTTTGGAAAGTTTTTATTTATAGAAAGTGTCTACGTGTAATCCTTGTGTAATCCTAGTTTGCATTAGATTGTATTTGACCCAAAGTCTGATCCAAAGCTATGTAGGCATGTTGGGCACTAATATATTAATAACCATATATATTTAATATTTATTCAAATTTAGATTGTATTTATATTTAGAAATCTAACTAGTTCCATATTAGGAAACCCTCCATGCAAATCTTCTTTGTATTTTAATTAAATCTAAATTTAATATTTAAAACATATATGCTTCTTATCTAATAGCACCACATAGATTTTAAATTAAGCCTCCTTCAATAATAACCATTGATTATAATATTTAAACAAATTATATTCCAAATTTAGCCTTATTGGTAATCCTACTACTATCCAGATTATCTTATTCTAACATGTCCAATCTAATCATACTTAAATTAAAAAAATACATATCTATCTTAATTATATATATATAAATATATGAGTATCTCATAATTTTTATATTAAAAATCATGCACACCTTCTCTTTTTCGTCCAAAAATATTCTCTAAATTCGTTAGAAAAGTCAGCCACATTTTTTACCCGACAAAGCAACTTAGAAGGGCCATATCTCCTAGCTCGGGACTCGAAATGCATCCCATTTTTTTGTTAGAAGCGTATCGAGGTAAGCTTTTCAAAAACATATTTTAATAGACAAAATTCATTTTGTAGATTTCTGTAAAACTGTTTGAGTATTAGATTCCCGAAAATAAACATGTTTCAATATTTTTGCGATTTCTGGAGATTCCGGGCACGAAAATGCGATCCGTTTAGTTTTTCGAAAGCTGATACCAAGATCTATACTATATCCTAACTAAATAAATCTAGTAGGTACAATATTAATTATAATTAGATAATAGACTATTTTCAGCATCCGGAGACGTTGTTTGGACCTTAGTTTTTCGGTATCCGTTGTTCCACCTACTCTCCTGTCTGATCTTCATCACCACAGTGCTCATGACCCAGGCAAGTACACCTTGCCAAACTCTATAGTACTTACATGCTTTTCTATATTACTATTTTTCATCTCTTACTTAGTTTTATATTTCTTCTGTTCCGTGTTCTTGTTAGTTTCTAGTTTTATGTGCACGTAGATTTTTACTCTTTTCCATATTACTTGTTCTACTTTCTTATCCTGTTCATATCTAGTGATAGTGTTGTTTTGTCCATGCCATGATCTTCTGACCTGTTTGACTTGGACTTGACTTAGTATGATTTTCGGTACTTGTTTGACTTGACCCAGTCATGAACATTTGATTTGACCCTGACCTGTTATTAGACGTGACTATACCTGACCACCTCGTTCGTGATCTCCCATCGAGTACGGATGAGCCTTACTATAGTTAGAGATTCCCCATCGGCTACTAACTATAGGACTGTGAGCTCCCATCGGGCTGCGGTTACCCTGACTTACTATTAGTCACACTGGATAGCACTATCTTTGGCGGTATTCCATTTATACTTATTATTTAGTCTCATATTGTTCCTTGTACCATTTCCTATTTTCTTGCATGTTATTTATTGTACAGTAGGCATGTATATTATGTGTCTTGCTAGTCCTCTGAGGACCTGGTGATCTCTCCAGGTATTAGATGAAGGTATGGTACACTTAGGGAGGATGATTGCTACACCAAGAATGCAGGTATATTTAGTTGATATTTTATCGTTCTCTTCCGTGATTAGATTTTGTCCTATATTAGATTACTTTGACATTGCTACTGTATAGCCTAGTTTTACAAGCTTTATCTTTCATTAGAAGCTTGTTCAAGATAATTGTATTAGAGTTTGGTCCACTTTATTGTATATTATCTTTTCTTGTTACTTGTAGTAATCGGTTTCCTAATGTCTGACCAGCATTAGTTTAATTGGTTTATACAAGAGTTTATCTTCAGTGGATTGAGATATTTGTAGTTGATTGGATAGATTTTTTTAGAAAACCATACAGCTTATATGTATTCGAGCTGGGCTGGAGTCCTTTCGATGCGTAGTTGGTATGTATACGTATCCTAGTCCTACGTATTTTGGGACTGGGGCGTTACATACTTTTGTGGTGGCCCATACAGGTCGAGTTAGCCGTTTCGGTTACGTTACTGTACCGAGCGGGCCTGTGAACATGGCAAAACCCTTAGGAATCTCAATCCACAACTTCCTTGACAATCCTTTTAGAAATTTCTCTACCGTCCTTGAACTTCGTATTTGCTCTCGATTACTCTTCCTTGCTTTCTCATATCATTGCTTCTCATCCCTTCCAATTCCGGAGTGACGAATAATTGTGCTATATAGGATATATCAAAATTCTTAAGTTATAGTGTAGGTTAGTCTGCTTATTGTATTGTGATTGCTTGATAGATAATGGGGATTATAGATGTCATATGCCATAGGGCATCATGTGTTTAATGAGGTAGTTTAACCAAAGGTGGGTAGATGTCCTCAATATTGAAATAAATAGGTGATCGTACTAGGTTACGTCCTTATGATAGTCACTCGATAGAGAAAAGGGTGGTAGTTTTAGTGTAATGATTGGCCCTCTACAAGAATAAAGTAGACATAGTCTAACCTAACCCATTTACTATTATACCTTGTTAGTTCAAAGTGAGGAATTAGGCAGATTAGTAGGTACCACTTAGCTGGGTTAGGAGACCCATATTATTGTAAGAATAGTATGGTTAGAAAGGACAAGTCTTCAATGTGATCTTTGCAAGACCTCCAGTACTAAGAAGAGCCACTAGAGATAACTATCTATAGTTTTACGAAATAGTTGTTGCAAATCAAAATTGTTTAGGCTTGATTATTACTTGATTTATTAAGGAGATACTATAGTGACCTAGCGTATCCCTTAAACTATTCGTAGCTACCCCAGTACGGTTCTTTGTTAGTGAGCCTTATTTTAATTTCGAGGACGAAATTCTTTTAATGTGGGTAGATTGTGAAGACCCTATTTTTTGGGAATTATTTTTTATTATTTTATAGTATTTCAAATTATTATTTTATATTGTATATTTAAATATGATTATATATGTACTTTTTCGTGTCTTTGATTTTTGGGGCACAAGACATGCCCATCTCTTGAAACGTCCTTTATAATTTTTGTAGTAGACATGATGACCTTCAATTTGGTATATCATGTCCCATCCAAATTTGTCCTCTAGCATCTTTTTGACTTCGTGCAACTTTGAGTCAAATTTAGGCAATTAGATTATTTACCATAATTCTATACCTAGCTTTCCATGTGAGTTCGGAACTCGATATAGATCAAAACCATTTGACCCAATATATGGTTTTGACCCATTTTGAGTCTACGACACAAATGCCAAGGGGGTGCCACTCAATCGAGTTCTCATGTGCTATTTATTTACGAATGGCACGAGAGACTTATTGGTTGACTCTTAGAGTTCGATTAAATTAGAAAATATATTTGGACCCTAACCTAGCTAACCCCACCTAGTAGGAAGCCATGTTTGGTTGCCATGACAGTATAATTATTATGGATTTATTTTGGACTGTTATACAGTCAATTAGATTAAAATACAATTATGTGTATATGATTATATTTATAATAGTCTAATATTATATATATATATTATATTATATATTATATTATATATTATATATTATATTATATATAATAGTCTAATATATATATATATATATATATATATATATATATATATGTATATATATATATATATATATTTATATATATATAAAAATATATATATATATATATATATATATATTTTATATATATATATATATATATATATATATATATATATATAAAATATATATATATATATATATATATATATATATATATATATATATATATATATGGCCTTAGTTATGGTTAAGTTTGAGATACATATCGACTAGGAATTTTAGCATGGATAGTGTAGTCGTGTACTTTGACTAGTCTATTACTCATGGTAGGGAAGGCCGAGCCATATGTGTGTTCTAATTAGGAAAACTAGGCCAAGTTGTGACTTAACCCCCACCGATGATTTATTTATTTAATTATTAGATTAATGACTTTCTAGGAGACCCGGTTGTACCAATTTAGCCCCGACTTGACCCGAACCAAATCCAAATCTAAATAAACATATAGTACTCTCAAATACCTTCATGTTGATATATATTTTGTATATATATTTTATTATCATGTTTTCAATTTTGGAAAGTTTTTATTTAAAGAAAGTGTCTACGTGTAATCCTAGTGTAATCCTAGTTGGCATTAGTTTATATTTGACCCAAAGTTCGACCCAAATCTATGTAGGCATGTTGGACATTAATATATATTAATAACCATATATATTTAATATTTATTCAAATTTAGATTGCATTTATATTTAGAAATCTAACTAGTTTCATATTAGGAAACCCTCCATGCAAATCTTCTTTGTATTTTAATTAAATCTAAATTTAATGTTTAAAACATATATGCTTCTTATCTAATAGCAGCACATAGATTTTAAATTAAGCCTCCTTCAATAATGACCATTGATTGTAATATTTAAATAAATTATATTCTAAATTTAGCCTTATTGGGAATCCTACTACTATCAAGATTATCTTATTCTAACATGTCCACTCTAATCATACTTAAATTAAAAAATACATATCTATCTTAATTATATATATATATATATATATATATATATATATATATATAAATATATGAGTATCTCATAATTCTTATATTAAAAATCATGCACACCTTCTCTTTTTCGTCCAAAAATATTCTCCAAATTTGCTAGAAAAGTCAGCCACGTTTTTACCCGACAAAGCAACTTAGAAGGACCATATCTCCTAGCTCGGGACTCGAAACGCGTCCCACTTTTTTTTGTTGGAAGCGTATCGAGGTAAGCTTTTCAAAAACATATTTTAATAGATAAAATTCATTCTGTAGATTTTTGTAAAACTGTTTGAGTATTAGATTCCCAAAAACAAACATGTTTCGATATTTTTGCGATTTCTGGAGATTCCGGGCACGAAAATGCGATCCGTTTAGTTTTTCGGAAATCTGATACAAAGATCTATACCATATCCTAATTAAATAAATCTAGTAGGTACAATATTAATTATAATTAGATAATAGACTATTTTCAGCATCCGAAGACGTTGTTTGGACCTTAGTTTCTCGGCATCCGTTGTTCCACTTACTCTCCTGTCTGATCTTCATCACCACAGTGCTCACGACCCAGGCAAGTACACCTTGCCAAATTCTACAGTACTTATATGCTTTTCCATATTACTATTTTTTATCTCTTACTTAGTTCCATATTTTTTCTGTTTCGTGTTCTTGTTAGTTTCTAGTTTTATGTGCACGTAGATTTTTACTCTTTTCCATATTACTTGTTCTAATTTCTTATCCTGTTCATGTCTAGTGATATTATTGTTTTGTCCATGCCATGATCTTCAGACCTGTTTGACTTGGACTTGACTTAGTATGATTTCTGGTACTTGATTGACTTGACCCGGTTATGATCATTTGATTTGACCCTGACCTGTTATTAGACATGACTATACCTGATCACCTCGTTCGTGAGCTTCCATCGAGTGCGGATGAGCCTTACTATAGTTAGAGATTTCAAATCGGCTACTAACTATACGACTGTGAGCTCCCATCGGGCTGCGGTTACCCCGACTTACTATTAGTCACGCTGGATAGCACTATCTTTGGCGATATTCCATTTATACTTATTATTTAGTCTTATATTGTTTCTTGTACCATTTTCTATTTTCTTGTATGTTATTTATTGTACAGTAGGCATGTATATTATGTCTCTTGCTAGTCCTCTGAGGACCTGGTGATCTCTCCAGGTATTAGATGAAGGTATGGTACACTTAGGAAGGATGATTGCTACAGCAAGACTGTAGGTATATTTAGTTGATATTTTATCGTTCTCTTTCGTGATTAGATTTTGTTCTATATTAGATTACTTTGACATTGCTGCTGTATAGCCTAGTTTTACAAGCTTTATCTTTCATTAGAAGCTTGTTCAAGATAATTGCATTAGAGTCTGGTCCACTTTATTGTATATTATCTTTTCTTGTTACTTGTAGTAATCGGTTTGCTAATGTCTGACCAGCATTAGTTTACTTGGTTTATACAAGAGTTTATCTTCAGTGGATTGAGGTATTTGTAGTTGAATGGATAGATTATTTTAGAAAACCAGACAGCTTATACGTATTCGAGCTGGGCTGGAGTCCTCTCGATGCGTAGCTGGCATGTATACGTATCCTAGTCCTACGTATTTTGGGACTGGGGCGTTACAAGTTTTCTCCCACTTTTGTAATCGGAGTGTCAACGGAGTAAAGGAACAACGGCCGTTCAATCACCATCGTCCCATTCTCCAGAATTCTTTT
>JANAVB010044619.1:9314632-9462132 GCA_029216955.1 Iris pallida
TGTTGTATGGAGTACAATCTAGTCTAGTTTTGTCTAGGTAGTGTCCAAATTTGTTTATTTCAGTACATTATTGTTTATGCTTTACTTTTACCGGTAAATGATTAGAGACTAAGTTCTGTTCAGGAGAAGGGTTACAACTCCGGTCCTTGTTTGGTTTACGGGTTGTAACGTAGGTTCCGGAATAGTTCCTAAGTCATCTGTCGTTCTATATAGTTCTCATATGATCTCATGTCCCAGTTATCTAACATGCTCATATGTCCCAGTTATCTTACATGCTCACATGTCCTAGTTATCTAATACGCTCACATGTTCCAGTTATCTTACATGCTCACATGTACCATTTCTCTTACATTGTTCAGTTTATCTCACATATTCACATGCTTCCGTTTAATTCACATGTCCACAGTTTACATTATGTCACATATTATTTACTTTATGCTCTATGTTGCTTTAGATAAGTGCATTGGTAGTACACGAGTCTCGATCCACATTTACTTATTTCTGTCTATATCCATTGTTATGTTTGTTATTATTGGTTTTATTTCATAGTTTGGCTTCCTTTGTGGTACTTGCTATTGGAGGTTTGACCCCATTGGTTTTATTTGTCCAGATCTGATAGAGGAGCCCGAAGGATCTTTCGTACAATCTACTTGACGGTGACCACCCGGAGCACCAGTGTACCTGAGTAGGTTTTTTATTTTTCGTTCACTAGTTATGTATATTATTCTTTTGAGGCTTTTCGCCACCGAGCACTTGTTTAGCTCGTATTTTGGATCTTGACATTTAGCCTACGGGCCTAAACATGATTTGCGTTATTCTAGACTATAGCTAGAGCATATCATGCATGACTATTACTCTTGCTAGTTCTCCATTTTGTATTACTAGCTTCATGATCATCCATATATATATATATATATATATATATATATATATATATAGTTTGGGACGCTTTACTATTTTATGTCTAATGATCATACTTCTTATACTTGCATATTTGCCTGTGATTGAGATACGTAGGATTGCTTGACCTAGGAATGACTGTTGGATTGTAGTAGTAACCCTCATGTCTTGACAGCTTTCACCGTATCTCGTGGTACTGGAGTAGTCTGGTATACGTAGCTGGCCTTGTCCGTCCTGATTTACCTGTATTCTGGTTATGGGGCGTGACATATATATATATATATATATATATATATATATATATATATATATATATATATATATATATATATATATGCCACTTCAGGTACGGTACACTATCTTATAGGGAAATACGAGATAGAAAAAGTCACAGGTCTTCTTTGTTTTGTTCATTAGGAGCTGTTGGCTTTTTTTATTCTCTATATTAAATGTTCCTCTCCCCCATTATTACTATTCCTTCTCCTCCTCATTCTCCTCAGCTTTTTCTCTACTCTCCTTTGGAGATGCACTTCAGTTTTTTTATACATAGCACAACACTTAGCTCCCTGGTGGTGAGGAGGAAGATGCAGACAACAACGCACTGGCAGACTTACGACAGAAGTCGAAGGTGGACATGGACATTCGAAACTTGCAGCAGAAGTCAAGGTCGGGGAAGTCTGGGTGGCTACGCGGACACACTACGCGCTTGACCACACCTTCACCTATAGCCGACGCTTCAAGTACAGTAGATTGTTGCTTTCTACTTCGGTGGCGGAGGAGTGACACTTCTTCATCTGCTATGGCTGCTGCCGTTGGTCTTCTTCAGATTCGTTATTGGCAAAAAAGGAGATAACATCATGCTTTCTTTTGGAAAAATAAGAAGAGATTGGATCGGTCATTGTTCCCATTTCCTTTTCTTGTAATTGTTGTCATTGGAAGATTTGGGAAGAGAAATAAAAGGACAAATTTTCTTGAAGAATTCATTCTACAATTGATCATCATTCCCATTCCTTTGTTTACTGGAATTGTAATAGTAGTTATAGTTTCTTATTTTTTAAACAAATCTGGTAATAAAGGAGGAGGTTAGTAGCGTAAGTCAAAGAGTAAACATAAAATTTTATCTAATAGTAAAATTTTCCCTAGATTTGCGCAAAACAAGAGAAGTTTCAGAAAATCTTGAGAAAAGAGATCAGGCGTCGAGCATTTTTTTATTAGTTTGGCGTCAGTGTGATTGGCGCCATAATTTTTAAAGGATATCTTGTGCCAGTGCCATTGGTGCTAGACAATTTATTTTATTTAATTTTTTATGTTTGGCGCCAATCACACTGGCGCCAGATCACTTTTCTCATAATTTTCCAAAACTTTTCCTGTTCTGCGCCTATATATATATATATTTCCTTGAATATCCCCTAAATGAAAACCGTTGTATTGTATTTTTTACTACTAAAATCTGCTTAATTGGCGACGTAAATTTAGCGACGTTACAACTACGTCGCTAAATTGTGGACATTAGCGACGTATAAACGAAATGTCAGTAACCGTCGCTACTAGCGACGCAAATAGCGACGTGACAACGACGTATACTAGTTACGTGAGCTAGTCGTCGCGAAACGTCGCTAATTGCAACTGATTTAGCGACGTTAATAATAAAATCGCTAAATTTCTAACTAAATTAAATTTCTTCCCTGATTCATTCCCCCCATCCATTTTACTCTCTCACTCTCTTCCTCTGGCGCGCTCGCTCTCACTCTCTCCGGCGCTCTCGCTCTCTCCAGCGACTTCACTCTCTTCGGTGACTTCACTCTCTCTGGCGACTCTTCTCTGGTACGTGACTCCCTCTCTCTCTTTATTTGTTGTTAGTGGTTGGGGGGGTGCTGGTGGTTCGGAGGGAGGGGCATGGGGGTGTGGGTGGTTGGGGGTGAGGAATGGTTGGGGGGTGGCTGGGGGGGTGGGGCAGGAGGGGTGAGGGCGGCTGGGGGTGAGGAGGGGGGCTGGGGGAAGGGGAGGGTTAGGGTTTGGGTTAGGGGGGTGAGGGGCAGGAGGGGGGGTGAGGGCGGCTGGGGGGTGAGGGCGGGGAGGGGGCTTTGGAGGGGAGGGGGGGATGGTGGGGGAGGGGTTGGGGATAGGGTTCAGGTTTGGATTAGGGGTGGTGTAGGGGTTGGGGGGGCTGGGGAGGGTTGGGGATGGTGGGGGAGGGGTTAGGGATGGGGTTCGGGTTAGGGTTAGGGGTGGTGTAGGGGGGAGGGGGGAGAGGTGCGGGGGGGCTGGGTCAGGGGCACCGATAGTGCTGAAAAAACTGATAATTTAGTAATAGTTATTTGTTTTTCGACACCAAAAAATGTGATACTCCGATTCGAAACCACGTACCGATAGTGCCGATATTTATAAAACACAGTTTTGTTGGTTGGTTAATTTATAACATGATAGTGCCGATATTTGTAACACGTACCGATAGTGCCGATATTTGTAACACGTAGTTTCCTTGATTCCGATACTCATAGGAATGGTCCCGAGTCACGGCCGTAGTATGTAGTATATTCATTTTAGTTTGTAGTATATTCGTTTTAGTTTTAAAGTTTATTCGTTTTACTATGTAGTATGTAGTAGGAATGGTCCCGACTCATAGGAATGGTCCCGAGTTATGGCCGTAGTATGTAGTATGTAGTATATTCGTTTTAGTTTTAAAGTTTATTCATATTTGCCGATATCTAGAAATGGCTATATCTATGTATCGGCTAGACCGTTCGTGGATGTACAACCGCATTCGAGATGACAGGTACGGTGTGCGAGATGAATACATCGCCGGAGTAGAACAAATCCTCCAATTCGCGAAGGCGTTTCCTCAATCCATGGACGGCATGGACATTAAGTGCCCATGTGAAAAATGTCAAAACATGAAGTTTCAACCAAAATTGGATGTGACGTATCGTTTATACAAAAAAGGTTTGCTTCCGAATTACTACCAATGGACCGCACACGGAGAGCTTGTACCTTTAGCATTCCAAGCGGAGCCTTATATGGAGCCTTATGTGGAGCCTTATATGAATGTCCACAACCGAACTGGTATCGACAATGAGTACGTGAACATGGTCTTCGACGCTGTGGGACCTAGTTTCGATCCATACAATCGTGACGCAGCTGAGGAGGCACCGAATGCCGATGCCGCGAAATTCATGGAGTTGCTGGAGAATGCAAGGACTCCTTTATACCCTGGCTGCGAGGACCATTCACTGTTAGAGGTGATCACTCGGCTCTTGAGCATAAAGTCTGACTTTAACATGTCCCAAGAATGCTACAATAGAGTGCTCGAGTTGATTACCGATATCTTGTCGGAGGGTGCCAAGTTATCAAAAGACTTCTACCGCTCTAAGAGGATGGTGAGATCTCTCTGGATGGGATACGACAAGATCGATTGTTGTCAGAACGGATGCATGCTTTACTATAAAGATCACAAGGATGCAGAAGTGTACGGATTCTGTGGTACTGATCGCTACAAGCTAACTGCTGCAGGCAAGTCTAAAAGATCGACTGCTTCAATGCACTACTTGCCGTTGACGCCGCGGTTGCAAAAATTGTTCATGGTGAAAGAGACTGCCGAAAATATGAGTTGGCACAAGCGACAACAGACCGAAGGAGTGTTGGATCACCCATCTGATGGAGAAGCGTAGAAGTACTTCGATCGAGCATATCCTAACTTTGCTTCTGATGCGCGTAATGTAAGGTTGGGGCTCTGCTATGATGGTTTCACCCCCATTTGGTCTTTCAGGCTCCCAATATTCATGCTGGCCAGTAATCCTCACTTCATACAACCTACCGCCTTGGATGTGCATGAAGACATATTACATGTTCTTAACTATTATCATCCCCGGTCCGAATAACCCGAAGAAGAACATCGACGTGTACTTACAGCCGTTGATAGATGAGCTGAAGCAGCTATGGGAAACAGGGGCGTACACGTATGATGCTTCAAAAAAATAGAATTTTCCGGGCAGTAATAATGTGGACAATCAACGACTTTTCGGCTTATGGAATGTTATCTGGATGGAGCACTCATGGTCGGCTTTCATGTCCGTATTGCATGGAACACACTAAGGCTTTTCGTTTGAGATACGAAGGAAAGCCATGCTTTTTTGATTGTCACCGACAGTTATTGCCGAAAGACCATCCGTACCGTAGGAACAGAACTGCATTCCGTACCGGAGCTATGGAGAAGGGCAATCCACTGCCAATGTGGTCCGGAGAGGACACATGGGAGCAAGTAAAAGAAATTCCAAGTGCTATTGAAGATCCTACAACGAGCAGCCGTTGCGAAGGATTTGGCGAAGATCATAACTTGACCAAAAGGAGTATATTCTGGGATCTGCCATATTGGAGCACAAATCTGATTAGACATAACCTTGACGTCATGCATATCGAGAAGAACGTGTTTGATAACATAATTAATACTGTAATGGAGATCAAGGGAAAGACAAAAGACAATCAGAAGGCTAGATTGGACTTAGCTGAAATATGTAGACGCCCTACATTGCACATGATAGACAACGGGAAGGGAAAGCTTTTTCGGCCTAAGGCAATCTACTTGCTAGACAAGGAGGACAAAGTGTGACTTTGTAGATGGATCCAGGACTTGAAATTTTCGAACGGATACGTCTCCAATCTAAGAAGATATGTCGACATAAAGGAGTGTAAACTGACCGAAATGAAGAGCCACGATTGCCACGTATTCATGGAGAGGTTAATTCCTGTTGCATTTCGAGAACTATTACCGTCGGTAGTCTGGGATCCATTAACAAAGCTTAGCATATTCTTCAGAGATCTTTGTTCTTGCAAGTTGCTCATCGATCGTCTAGAGAAGCAAGAGAAGGACATTGTGGTAACACTTTGCAAACTTGAGAGAGTTTTTCCTCTTGTATTCTTCGACTCAATAGAGCATTTGCCGATTCATCTTATCCATGAGGCTCTTGTTGCTGGACCTGTCGGTTATCGTTGGATGTACCCGTTCGAGCGACAGTTGAACTACCTCAAGAGGAAGGTGAAAAATAAGGCACGGGTGGAGGGTTCTATTTGTGAAGCATATGTCCTTGAGGAGATTTCAAACTTCTGTTCCATGTATTTTCAGCCTCATATTGCTACAAACAGAACAAGGGCTCCCAGAAATGATGACGGCTATGAAGTTGGTATTGAGGCAAAGCTGAAAGTATTTACTGCCTACGAAAAACTATCTGGTAAAATAAAAAAAAGAAATCTAAATGACGACGAGGTTAGCGCTGCAATGTTATATGTATTGCTCAACTGCGACGAGGAAGAAGTGGACAAGCTAGAGCGGTAAGTAAAATTATTTCGCGTGCTTCGTTGCTTCTGAATATAACTAATATACCTAAGCTTCGTTGCTTTCCAGCATGTTTAAGGATGAGGTAACGTCCAACAATCCGTACGCAATCGAGGAGAAAGTAGAACGACAAATGAGACTTCATTTTCCTTTTTGGTTGAGAGCATATGTACGGACGTAGTCACAATTTACTTTTTCTGTACATTTATACTTGCACATAATAATTAAGTTAGCATCGTTTCTATGGTATTTAGGTTGATCGTCCGGAGGCAATCCTTGAGAATGAGTATATTAAAACTCTAGCCAAGGGGCCAATTTATCAAGTGAAGACCTGGCCAAGTTACTGCGTAAATGGTTTTAGGTTCAAGTCAAAAAATGCTCGAATTACGACTTCTTGGATTTGGATTCTACGAAGAATAGCTGTTTGTGCATAAAATCTTCAAACTACAAAGACGTCGACCCAGGCAATGACTTCTTTGGCATCTTACGGGAGATTGTGGAACTGACATACAATTATGCTATAGAACCTTGTAAGATCGTCTTGTTCAGATGTGACTAGTTCGATTCGATCCAGGGTCGAGGTTGGAGAGTTGACAAACATGGTCTTGTTGACATAAATTATCGCCGTCGATATCAAGCTTATGAGCCGTTTGTTCTAGCAAGCCAGGCTCAGCTAGTTTACTTTACCAGCTATCCAAAACGAGGAGCCGGGAGATCGGATTGGTGGGCAGTCTGTAAGACTAAAGCTCGAAATACCTTCGATGTCAACGAGATAGCTTATCAGGAAGACGAACTGCCTCTTATTACAAATATTATCGATGTGGACTCAACGGAAGTTCCTCATGACATGTTTCATCAATTGGTAGAGGTAGAAGTATCGGAAGAGGAAGAGAAAGTTGATAGAAGTGAAGAGAAAGAGGAAGAGGAAGAGGAAGAGAAGGAGGAATCGGAACAAGATGAATTTTTAGAAGAGGATTGAATATGTTTAATTTTCAGATGTAGTATGGTTTACTTTTGTTTTTTCAGATGTAGTATGGTTTACTTTTGTTTTAGCAACGTTAATAAGCGACATTTTCAGATGTAGTATGGTTTACTTTTGTTTTTTTCAGATATAATATGGTTTACTTAGCGACGTTCCATGGCTGTAGTATGGTATACTTTTGTTTTTTAAGATGTAGTATGGAATACTTCTGTATTTTTTCAGATATGGCTCGACGTAGATTATTTGGTTCCGGTACTGGTGGGAATCGACGACCCCGACCGTCTCCATCTACCACTCCTACCGACTCCTCATCCCCCCGTCCTCCAGTATACACTAGCGGTCTAGTCGTCAGCAGTGCCTCCATACCCGGCTCTAGCAGTTCGTGTCTAGGGCCTTCTTCTTCTACGCAGCCAGTACTGTCGAGTATTCCAGAGGTCGACCCCACTATTGAGGAGAAGGCCGAGGCCGAGGCCCACGTCGAGGTCGAAGGCGATGGCGAGGCCCACGCCGACGGCGAGGGCTAGGCCGAGACCGAGGGGCAGGCTGCGGGCAAGGGCCAGGGCGGGGCAGGGGCATAGTGCAGCTCCCATTTGAGACGGATCCTCCATGTCGCCTGAAGGGGGATCTAAGGTTGGAGATTTGGGCCTGTACTCGGACCAGGCGGTAAGTAAAATTGTTGTATTTAATTTGTTTAAATTTATTATAAACTTGTTTAATAAATTTCAATTTCTATTTTACAGGTATTATCCCTCCTCCGTACACCAGTCGTTGGGTACATTCCGGCGACAGAACTACGGGGGGCCCTGGATCAACTGGAAGGATGTCCCGGCCGACAGGACGGCCTTCTGGTTTGAGCATTTTTCGGTACGTAAAAGTTTATTTCCTTTTAACATTTAGTATGTTATGTTATAACTTATGTACTTCTATAATTTTTTCAGCGAACTTACTTCTTCCCTCCCTACCACGCCATTGCTATCGAGGCTATATTTTTCGGCATCGCCAAAAAGCTCATTAGGGACGCGATCATCGACCAAAAGGATCGCGACCGCCGGGGAGAGCCTATTCAGGGTTGGATCTCTGCCGTCGACTGGACGGTAATGAAGAGGAGATTCGAGGAGGAAGCCTACAAGGAAAAGTCCACGAAGTCTAAAAGAGCGCGACAGGCTGGGTCGCAGTGGTGTGGTGGATCAAGGTCTATCTTGGATTTCTTCACCCATATGGTACATATCTCGCCGTATACCCATAATTAATACTTTATAGTAATATATTTCTTTTAACTTAACTGACAAATCATATAATAATTTCGTAACAGGTTGAATCGGGAGAAGACCCGAATATGGTGACCTTGTTCCTCGCCACGCACATGAAGGGGGAGCGGTTCGTAGACAACAAGGCCCGGGACACCTACGTAAGTTTTACTTAATGCTAGTTCATTAATATTAATTTTTAGTTACGTAGAAAATTCATATAGATGTTATTTCTAGGCCGAATTTTAGAAGTTTTACTTAATGCTAGTGTATTAGTATTAATATTTAGCGACCACGTGAGAATTCATATAGATGTTATTTCTAGGCCGAGTTTTTGAGGGTTAGGGACGTCGGACCGACACGGTCAGAGGAGGCTGGTGCTAGCACTTCCTAGCAGCCCCCGGTCGTCGCAGCTCAGTCAGATGACGAGCTATGGATGAGGGCCGTTGGTGGCATGCATAGGGGTACGTACTATGGTACGGGCTCCTATGGTTCCTTCATTGTGTCCCAGGCCTCTGCGCCCGCCACTAGTGTGCCCGGCCTCGCACATACTGAGGAGTCGCTCCGCCAGCAGCAGAGTGGCATCCTTGCACAGATCGCAGCTCTGCGTGACGAGATACTGGAGAGGATGGGGGCGCCGCATACAGATGATTTTGCACTCATCTCACGCTTTGAGAGGCTGGAGGAGACTACGGAGGCGCTACAACAGATGACCCATGCTACGCAGCGGTTGGTCGAACAGATACAACATTTCCAGGAGATGGCAACGGAGAGACCGTCTGCTGGTACGCCGGGAGCATCGTCTACATCCGGCGGTACACGGGAGGACATGCTCGTCCATCTGTTGTCACCGGAGGAGTATCAGACGATCCTGACGTTGCAACGACAGTCATCTGGTGGCGCTCCTCCTCCAGCACTGGGTCCAGCTCCAGGCGATCAATTGTTTTGTTTTTGCATTTTTGGACTGTACTATACTTTTTTCTTTGTTTGGGGATATTCAGTTTTTTCGTTGAGGATATTGGGTTTGTACGTGTTTGCGGATATTGATTTGGTTTGTTCAGGATATTATATATTGACATTGTTTGTTGTGTATAGTATTTTTCTTTATATTTTTTGTATATTCTGGAATGTATTGTGCGTGCCAGTGTTGAGTGTTCCACCGAGGGGGTCGGCGAACCCAGGGATTGGATTCTGTATTTTGTGTTTTGTATTCTGTATTTTGGCTCAGGCTCCAGCTCCATTTGCATTCTGGAACCTATTTTTTTTCATATATTTTTTACCTTAGCGACGTTTTTAGCGACTTATTTAACGTCGCTAAATTTTAGCGACGTTAGTAAATGTCGCTAAAAGCGTCGCTAAATGCTGATGTGGCACCACGTGGCACCATAATCTGATGTCAGCTCGTCGTCGCCAAAACGTCGCAAGAGTGTCGCTAAACGGCGACCACACGATAACGTCGCCTTATACGTCGCTAATTTGCGCCAACGATCAAACGTCGCAAATAATGTCGCTAATTAGCGACGTTAATAACATCGCCAAATAACGTCGCCCTAGCGATGTTTTGCGACGTTTTCTTGTTTAGCGACACGTTTTTTCTGTCGTTTCCAAAACGTCGCTAAATTCACTTAGCGATGCTTTTATCGAGTTTAGCGACGTAATGTAACGTCGCTAATCTGACAAATTTTTGTAGTGTTTGACCGTTCAGATCATGTCCTTAAACTATCGAATTTTTGCGTGATTTTGATCTAATCAGAACTATCAAAAAGATAGTTCCTTGGTTGCTATTTCAGGGATGAGTAAAAGCATATATATATATATATATATATATATATATATATATATATATATATATATATATATATATTGTTGAATTGTATCTCATTTTCGAAAAGGGGGTGAAAATGGAGTTGATAGTTTAGTCCTACATCGTGTAGGAAGTGGGATCATGATGTGTAGATAATTGAGATTGATTCAGGACTTGCATGAGAAATCCTTTTTAAGGCATATGGACCAAATCCAATATCACACCTTATGGGCCAACTCCAATTCGAGTTACACCGTGGTCCCAACAAGTGGTATCAGAGCCCATGGTACACGAGTTGGTTTGTATAGTGCCCCCCTCCACGTAGGCACTATATAGAAAGAGAAATCAGTGCTGGTTTGAGAGGAAGCCTTCACGAAGACGATTGATCTGGGTGAGTGGATAAGGACTGTACTTTCTGATTCTTTCACACCTAATAAATAATCCATGAATTTGAATAATTTGCTTATTGCTAAAAACAAGTTCGTAATCATTGAGAATGTTAGTAATGCAACCCAATATTTTGTAATAAGATATTTTGCATGTTGCTTAATGAAGAACCCTTGCTACACTAAGTCAAGATAACTATTTTGCATGCTAAAGTAGACTGTCCCTACAAGTGAACTAACCATTGCCATGCTTAAAGAAGAAAAAGAGAATGTTTAAGTGTCCCTAATCGTATGCTACCAAGAGTAGAGTTCCTACTTAATTTTTAAAACTGTTGCCATGCTTGCGCAAATAATGATTGTTGACATGTTCCTCTATCGTATACTGCAAAGATAAAATTTTATAGAGGCATACTTGTGTTGTTAAAAAGAAGAGAAAAGATGGAATTTAATTGCTGATCGATAAACTGTGCATAGTAGAGTTTTTATCTGATAGAAGTTGCATTCATGCATTTGGTCAAGACAACTTGTGCACAAAGATGTAATTTTTCGACCAATCTCTGGGGTACTGGGATCGCTCGACCTAGGAGGGAATATGACACCCTGAGGCTAGAAGTCCTTGCGATTGGGGTGGGGGGTGGGTGGTGGGTGGGGGTGTTAGTCTATTTGTGAGATGAATTTGTACTTCCCAACTGCTAATCATGGAAATGCCTATGGACCATCATTTAGATATCTCGATTAGTGAATAACTGAACCCTGAGCCCCAACTACTAGTATATGTGTGTATGAGTGAAAAGCTGAACCTTGCATCACAATTGTGGATATTGCATGTATTAGTGCAAAGTTGAGTCTTGATTCATAGCTGCTAATCGAGTCACATGCATGGATAGATATTATTGTAAGCCTAACAATGTAGAGAAGAACAATAATCAAAGATATGGTTTTCTATATAAATGGATGTAATATAGAACGATATCATTGTAATTATATATAGGGCAAGAGATATGTAAGCCAAGTCTGGCGTGTATCAGAGAGTATTTGAGAGCTTTGTAATCATTATAAAGTTATCAATAAAGAGATTTTGTTCCTTATATTATTGTGTTCACTTTGGTTTTCTACAATATTGTCCACTGCATCTAATTTTGCATTAAAGTTTTGTTGCACTGTTGTTTGAGTAGTCTATTTTTGTTATTGTAAAAGTCTTGGCCCTGTAGAAGTGCAACTTAGACTTGTACGCCATCATGTCCAAGTGAGGACGATCGATTCCACATAGATCAATGTAAGGATGAATAATTCTACGGAACCGGGGCATGAGTTTGTGTGGCTGTAATTGGTTTGAAACAGATGGTGCTGAACGTTCTTGCATATAAATGAATTATACGGGCTCTCTTTTCAAGGTGGAGTTAGAAGCATCCTCCATAAAGTGGTTTGGGTGTCAAAAAATTTGCAGACTAAAGGCAAATCAGACCTAATGTTGTTGCAACTACATAAATTGACTTCAATGGTGGGTCTGATATGCCCAAGGTGGAGTAAGACGTTATGGTTGACACAAAATGGTTGTGTGAATGAATGTATCAGTTTGGTTTTCTGGTCGAATGGATCGAGATAACAATATGTGAGATCTTTTAGGTGCTCGGCTGGCGAGAATGAGCAAAGGTAGCAGGTTGCTAAGGTTGTTCGGCTAGAGGGAATAAGTAAAGGTAGTTGGGAGCTTAGTTGCTTGGTCAGCAAAAATGATCTAAGGTAGAGAATGTTGAATTATATCTCATTTTTAGTTGAGCCCTCAAAGGGGATGAGAATGAAATTGATAATTTAAACCCACATCGAGTAGGAGGTAGGATCATGAGGTGTAGATAATTGAAATTGATTTATACCTTACATGGGAATACCCTTTTAGGGCATATGGACCCAACCGAAATCGTACCACATAGACCAACTCCATTTCAAGTCACACCGTAGTCCCAACAATATTGGGTCTAGTCTGGATTTGGTAATATAATATTTGTGGTGACCAAATCTGGTCAAATATTTGATTTGATATGATTTGAAAATCTGTATTGAATATTTGATTTGATTATTCCTATTACCTAAAATAGGGTCTCTTATTTTAGTAATAGGATTTCCTATTTTGAGAATTAATATGACCTAAACTATGGTTTCTTAACTATATATATGTGTTAAGGGTAGAGGCAATAGAAAGAGCACAAGGTGGGAGATTCAGGGTGCTTGTCTACAAAAAAATATAAGAAAAAAAAATCCATACTTTGCCAAGATAGCAGGAAGAGAAGATCTGTACGGAAAGTCGTCTCTTCGTACATGAAGATCGCTATGGATTAGGTGAGTAATTTCATGTTGCAATCTTCTTCTTTCTACTTGAGTTTGGTAAGAGGGTTGAACCTTTGGACAAATAGATCAACATAGGTCTTTATCAATATTGTATCTTTTGTTGGAAGTTATATATATTGAGATTTGTCTAGGTGACGTAGTCACCAAACATATACTATATTTTATCTGTCTCGGTGTCGTGATAGATTGGTTTGTTATCTTTAGGTAAGTTGGCATCGCTTCCGCACACGTGTCTGTGGCCAAATCCGATTCGGGTAACGCACGAGATCCTAATATCTGAAATCAGAGCTTGTAGGGCGTGTCTGATCCCAACATCTAGTATTAGAGCTCACAGATTCTCGAGAGTAGACCTGTCAATTGGGCCATGCCGGCGCAGCCCGGCATGAGCTCGTCCAAAAAATAGGCCCATGTGCCGGCCCACTTCGGTTAGTCGTGGGCCCGGCCCAGCCCCATATGTTGGGTCATGTCGGGCCAAGTATATCGATCCCATAAGATAGGCCCAACCCGAAGCCCAAGCCCGGTCCGGCCCGACCCAAAAGCCAAGCCCGGTCCGGCCTGGCCCACCGAAATATATAAGAATGAAGTAGTTTCTATATAAAAAAATGATTGTGCATGTTATCTAGAGGAAAAGAAAAGACACTTGGCTGCTCAAAAAAGCTATATAACACATCCTCTCCAACTTTAAATTATACAACTTTCTATCTCAAGGTAACAAAACACCAGTGCGCCAATGAAGTCTGTAACACAATGCAATGCACTTTAAACAACCTTAGATATAACCACCCCAATTGGGTGCGGGTGCTAGCCATCACTCACTATAAATCCACCTCCCCCTCCTCACCATTCTATTACACAATCACTTACACTCATCCCCTCCAGACCAAGCAGAATCATCAATGGCCAAAAGACCGGCCATTTGTGCCTTGCTAGTGCTGGCCACGGCCCAACTGATGATTGAGCCAGCACGTACCTTCAACTACCTCACGGTCTACATGGTGCTACGCCAATGTGTGGGTAGCTAACCGAACAGGCAGCCGAGCCAGCCGTAGCATAATGTAGTGGCATCGATAGTATCATGAGGATGGCAATGTATGACCCCAGATACTGATAGGCAGGCAACATGCAATTGCATGAAGGCTGCGCTGTCTCACCTCTTGGAACCAAACGACAGAGTTGTCCAGGAGCTGTCCAACATATAGATGTTCAATCTTCTGTGTTTACAAAATGATTATAATTAATATATATTAATTTTGAGGAAAAGAACAAGACCAAATGTCAAATTTGTCATGTGCCAATCAAGACCCGACCCGACCGTCCCGACCCGAAGTCCACCGTGTTGTGGGTCACGTGCCGGCCTGGGCTGAGATTTTTCACCCTTGTCCCAGTCAGACCCGCGTTATAGTTCATGGGCCCAAGAGGCCCAGCCCGGGGCCGGACCAGCCCGGGGCCGGCCCGGCCCAACAATATTTTTGTGCCAGGCCTGTTTGCCATGAACAAAAGTTGAAGGACTTTTTGTATTTCAAACGTATAAAAGAGTACAGAAAATTCCTAAATAGGAGATCTAGGTACAAAAATTTCTGGAAAAGTGTGACGGTGGAGATCGAGCGCTGCAGCTGCTCTTTTACTCCGTTGCCGATCTGACGATGAACTGAACTTGCTCTGACTTTCCGATGCCTGTGAGAGTTAAATCTGGGTTGCCAATCAAGAAGACGTCGAAGCCCCTTGAATGAAGGAAGACCCCTTCTATTTATAGGCTGAACATATACGATGTGCAAAGGGATATTTGGAGTGCAGGAGCGCTGCGCACGAGATCTCAAGAGGATCTATTGTAACTGCATTGTGGGGGCTACTATTGAGCTAACATGTGGCAGTCGTTGAGATTCTCCATCATCGAGATTCTGGACAGTTAGCGTCCTTCATCAACATGACCAAGTAATTGACACGTGGCGTGTGACTATTGCTCGACGATCTTGCTCCAATGAAACCGAAAAGATTTTGCTCCTATCGAAAGAACAACAGCTTAAAAAACTGAAGTCCGATCTTATCTTAGGAGCGATGGTTTGAACAAATCAGATTTGATTTTATCTGAAAAGATACAACTATTTAAACAAACTAAATCCGATTGTATCCTGAGGAGATGTTATTATATCAGAAGAGATACAATTATATCTTGAGGAGATTAGACTGTTTGAACAAACTATATGTGATTGTATTTGAAGGAATACGGCTACCATAATAGCCACGTGACATGATGCCACGTTTGTGGAGAAGCTGCACTATACCAGCTGCGCTTCTAGGGAGCGACGAAGTCATTACGCTTTTGGGCGACAAGAAGACTGTGCTTCTGAGGCGACAAAGTCACTACACTTTTAGGCGATGAAGTCACTACACTTTTGGGCGACGAGGAGAATGTGCTTTTGAGGTGACGAAGTCACTTCGCTTTTAGACAACGCGTGACTCTGCTCTTGAGGTGACGAAGTCATTACGCTTTTAGGCGACGAGGAGATTGTGCTTCTGAAAACTCTTAGAGATTAATGAAGGAGCTGTTGAAGGGGCTGCACTTCTGGAAGCTTTAAGAGCAATGAAGAAGCCGTGGAAGGGGCTGCTCTTCTGGAAGTTCTAAGAGTAATGAAGGAGCCGTTAAAGGGGTTGCGCTTCTGGAAGCTCTAAGAGCAATGAAGGAGTCGTTGAAGGGGTTACGCTTTTACAAAGCGCCAAAATCACTATGCTTCTAAGAAGATTAATGACTTCCTTTGAGCGGCTGAGTCAACATCTTCTTAATTGCTGCCATTTTGGGGTGACACGAGAAGTGGTAGCCAAAGATTTGGTCAAATGAACCTATTAAATGAGATTCATTATGCTGAGTCCTAGGTTTATCCCATTACATTAGAGCCCTTTGATCGACTGACACGTGGCGTGTAGGCTGGACTATACATCCTATATAAAGAGGAGCTTTTGGGTAAGTCTTTGCCCATAGCTTCTTGTCATTCCTTTGTCATGCTCGACCCTGACTTAGCTTCGAACGACTATAGGCCTTATATAAGTCAACTATTGGTTGTAGATCTCTTCGTTCAAAGAAGCTGTAATTTTGATGAAGGACAACTTCTAAGTTTTGAGATGCATTTGAACGTTGGCATAAGAGGTTAAAACCAGAACATCTTGGAGGTTTTCGAGGTCCAAGATACCGGGTTTGGATTGATTGCCAATCCAAAGAGCCACAGTTTGTGCTCTGTCCTGCTCAATAAATACTTCATTAGCCATATTAGAGCGGGAAAGCTGCACACCTTGTTAGGATAGAAAAGCTACAAGTTCTGCTGTGAGCTTCGAACATGAGCCGCATCTTTATTCCGCCTAGTGCTGTACTTTTGACAAGGAAGTGATTCACTCTATCGCTGCTGTGCTTTTAGAGACTGCACATTTGAAGACTGTGCACTTTGTAGGCTATATGTTGTGTGCTTTAGGTTTTAGTCTTCATATGTAATCATGAAGAGTCTGTAATAGATCTTTTGTAAACATGATTTTAATAAAGAATTTCCTTTTACGCACTATCTTTTTCGTAGTCTGAGTTCAGGCATGCGCAACAATTTGGCGTCTCCTGCGCTACTGTGATATCCGTAAAACAAATTTAGCGCTTTTGTAGATGCTGCACTTTTTCATGCTTCTACAAGACCCCTTTCAAAGTTTTCAAGCTTGAACAAGTTTGGAACACTTTGAACAGAAGCATGAAATGACACGTGGCCCAAGAAGTACGCAGCGCACCACTGATAGGCTGTCATCAACAATGATCGTCAGCATTAACGCTTTGGCCATCATTTCATTTAAAAGTAATAATAACTTTCCATTTTTAGGACAAAGATCCGTCATGATTTTATTTTATCTCCACGCTGTTCGAAGCGTTTCTTCAAATACGAAAGGTCTCTTTTGTCTTTATCTGCTATTCGGAGAGAGAGAGACTTTCTGCCATTGCTGTTCTCCTTCAAGCTTTTTCAGAGAGAAATTTCTTCTTGTTCCTTAATCCAAAAAAACTAGTTTTCTGCTATGGCCCCCAAGAGATCGAGAGCCCTAGAGCTCCTAAAGTAACTGCGGGGAGTAAGAAAAAGGACAGAGGGATGCGACCGGCTTCGGAGGTTGTCGATGTCGACAACTCTCCGGTCGCTGATGCCAGAGTGCACGGGGACTTGCAGCCACCTGTTGCAAGAAGGTGTTCGACGAGCGTCGATGCCTTATTTTGCTGATGCACATGAGCATTTACTTCTCGGAGTAGCATCTCGAACATGTGCTAAAGCTCTTCTCGCTGATGTGCATGGGTACTACTCTTTGGAGCAGTGTCTGTAAGATGTGATGAAGCTCCATCTACAGATGCACATGGTCGTTACTTTTACGAAGTAACTACTGTAAGATGTGCTGAGGTTTCAGCTGACGCACAAATTTGCTAAATAGTATCTCCGCGGATGCTTGCTTGCTGACGTGCAGTACCACGGTGACTGTGCGAATGCTTGTTTGTTGACTCGCGTTGCAACTTACGTAGTGCTTATGCAAATGCTTTTCTGCTGATGCACAGTGCAACTTACGTAGTGCTTGTGCGGATGTTTGTGAAGTGACGCGTATTGCACATTTTACTTCTTGCAAAAAAATACTTGTGTTTTTCTGACTCTTATTTTATGTGCAGTTTTCTTGGCTATGCCTCTTTTTGATGAGGTCCTCTTTGACTCATCGGTCTGCGTGCTAGGCATAAATGTCGTTGAAGCACTTGTTAATCATGCCAAGAAGTTGATCGCCCAAGGACATTCGAAAGGACGGCTAGCTAAGATACGTGACCAAAAACACTCCTACTTCCATCGTATGATGAACCGAGGCAAGTTGTCTTTTCCCTTTGATGACGCCGAGATGCTAAAGCTTCGGTTCCTCTTCGGTGACTAGCTGATTTTGAAAGAGACCAACCTCCTGAAAATAAGGGAGATTGGTACTTTGAAAATGACGGCCTCGCCTTGCATGTTCCATCAATCGATTGGCACCTTCCACTCTCGATTTTCTTCTGCTTCGCCAAAAAGCGGCGTATGGAATGGGAATTGACCCCGGATCAAGGGGGTTAATGATAAGCCATTTCAAAATGGACACATACCCTAAGAGAAAGGATACTTTCTAGAGTATACGTGATGGTTTGTCGTACACTTTGTGGGTGCTGCTCCCCGATTATCTGCTCAGCGATTTTACCCCGGATGTACATCTATTCGGGGCTTCTCTTTTTGCCAATCGGCTTCTAGCGACGGGATGCACATATCCGAAAAGAGCCTTCTGGTCGAAGGTTGGATCCATCCTGAGACTAAATGGTACGAATTAATCCAATGGGTATTGGGTAGGTTCAAGAAAGAGTTGAAAGGTACTGGCTTACGTCGTTCCATAAGGGCTACTGAATATGGCATAGAGATCAATCAGCCCCTGTTTGCGGCTTTATTGGAGATGTACAATCACCATACCGGGACTTTCTATACTCTGTATAGAGAGATGGGGCTATCCCTCTATGAGATGTACGCCATCTCGAAGCTGCCTTAGGGTGAAGAGCCGTATGAGGAATATACTACTAGCAAAGTGGAGTTTTTGGGGATGGAGAAAAAGTACGCTAAAATGATGGTAGTGTACAAAGAACTACTTTGCCATCATCAGGTAAGTGTACGCCAGGACTCTGTGAAGGCACATCCCCACATTTCTACTTGAAAGAAATATATCTTCACGCAAGAACCGTCGGAGCCGAAGAAGGTCCACTTTACCATGCGTAGGACGTACACCACTGATGAAGTAGAGACCATGATGATCAAGGCGAAGGTGTCAGCCCCTTCCGTAGATATTGAGGGAAAAACCACTTCCATTATTCATAACTATTTTTGTCAAAACCTGACTGCTTTGAGCCCAGAAGCAGTGCTGGGTGCTTTTCTGATGATATGGCTGCAGAAAGTCGTGGTTCCTGGAGGTTCCAGATCCGTAGGATGGATAAATCGGGAGCTTATTATGCCGAATGTGAAGCTGGTCTTTAGACATTCGCTGGCTTAGCTCCCAGCTATGGTGTTTAATACCCTACGAGGCCTGCGGGAGCTCTCAAGGAAAATAATAGAGCATCGTAGGGGAGACGGTGAATTCCCTCGGGCTGAACTCCCTTACCACTATTTGATGGCTTTGTTGGCATTACACTGCCAGGTTTGATAGCCCCTGACACCATTGATGGTTATGAGGAGAGGGATACGACGCTGTATAACTATTACCTGGCAAAATGGCTTCACCAGGGCATCCCCATCTATATGTGAATGTTAGGCTGCCTGGATGGCTATGATTTTAACAGGGTTTTGCCCTCTTACAGGGGTTATCTCACAAACGATGAGCTAGTAGACCAGGACGGAAAGGAGAGCACTTTGATTCTTGGTGCTTTCCATTGGCTACAGTCCATTCGTCCCTCACACTTAGTGTACCAAAATCAAAATCAGGTGTATCTGGAGCCCTATCTGTCGAGTTAGTTTGTGCAATAGTTTGGTTATAGCCAAACGATGATGAACAACCCAAGCTTTTGTCTGGATTATGAGGGCAGTCTGCTGGATGTCGTCCGTGCGTGGTATTATTCCAATACCGGATGCACCGAGGCAGAATTTATGATACCTATAATGCACGGAGAGACCCATATATTGTATTATGCCACAAAGTTTTACTGCTTGGTGAATAAATCCTCGTCGGGCTATGATCGATAATAGAGTCTGATTGAGGGAACAAAGTTGGAGGCACCTCAGTCGGCACTTGCACGTCTCCGAGAGCTTACGTCATCGGGTGGTAGATCCTCGGAAGGTTCTAGTACTTCCCAGGAAAAGAGAGAGGACGCAGTACCCTTGAATACCTTATCAAAATGTCGGGCTCCTTCGAAGGTGAGTTCTCTACCTACCAAAAAAACCAAACGTGGTGTACCCAAGGAGTATGGACCCACACGACGGTCTCACCATGGCAGAATACTCTGCCTGTTAAATCTTCTTCAAAGGTATACATCAGTCTTTTTATTCTAGTTTTTATCCCAGACTTTCTGCTTATTACTGTTTTTCTTGTGCAGGCGAAGAGAAAGTCTGGATGGTCGAAGATACTCTGGGAACTTCCTGAGGAGCCCGTCTTTGGGTGCCCCTTCGGGAGCAGCTACGTTCGGCGGTTAGAGTTACCATCCCTTTGCCTGCCGAAGGTCCTTCAGTTGTCGAGGTACCTACGATTGCGAGGATCGAGGAGACTCGTATTCCAGAGGAGAACCCGACGACTACAGCTACTGAGGCTGCTGACTTGGAAGATGTTTATCCTCTTTCCCCTTTCGAGTATGAGACTCGTGACTTCTCGGAGTTGATGGCTTCAAATCAACAAAAAACTTTCATAGAGCCAAATGTGGACCAGCACGTCGTGATACCCGGGATCGGTATTGCAGTGGCCGAAGGCATGACTCCAGAACCTGCATCCGCGATGGGCTGAACGTTTGAAGATACTGAAGGCACCGCTCAGGATCCCTCTACTGAACCTCTCCCTCATACTGAAGTGGCTGAAGAGAACCCAGACACTTCGGGAGGTGAGGAGGGTCAAGCAGCCGATAAATTACCCTTAGAAGGCATCAGAGATCCGCACCAAGGGCCGATCGAAGAGACCACTGAAAGGTTGACAGCGGAGGCTACTGAAGAGTTAGCCGACAAAGCCATCGATGAGCTGGTCAAGGCGACCATTAAATAGCTGGTCGAAGAGGCCACTATGAAAGCTGTTAAGGAGACTATTGAGGAGCTGGCTAACATAGTCATAGGAGAGGCAATCGAGGAGACCATGGAAGAGCAGGTTGAGGGAACTGTTGGTGAATTGGTCACTAAGGAGCCGATCGATATAGCTACTTAGATGGCGGTCGAGAAGGCTGTTGATGAGCCCGTTGAAAAGACCATTGACAGCCCGACCAAGGAGACCGATAAAGAGCCAGTCGAGAAAACTGCTGAAGACCCAGTTGTTAAAGAGTCCGTCATTATAGTCACTATAGAGCTGATCAAAGAGACTGCTGGCATGCCAGTTGCTAAAGAGTTGGTCGAGAGGACTACTGATGAGCCGGCCGCTGAAGAACCGGTTGAGGAGACTACTGAGTAGTCGGTCGAGGTGACCATTGAAAAGTCGATCATGGAGAAAACCTTTGATGAGCTGGTTACGGTGACCGTTCTAGAGTCAGTCCATGAGGTTGACCAGAAGTTAGCCGTAGAGATTATTGAAGAGCCGGTAAGGGAACTCGTTGAAGAGCCAGTCATCCACGGGGTTACTCCTGAACTAGCGATGCAAGAGCTAGATTAGACGGCGTTATGAACTACTATCATTGCACCATTGATGGCCTCCTTCCCGGTCATGGCACCACCTGCCTCGACTGTACTCCCTGGTTATATAGTAGCGACGGTCGTTGTTCCGGGACCTTCCATCGCGGCATCTCTGATGACCCCGATGGCCATGGCTGACAATGATTATTATGTCAACCTCATTCTGGGCACCATTCTCTATGCTTTTAAGCACGGTATATAGGTCATCTTACAGCAGAACCAAACGTTTAGGCGGTCTCGGTCTGCAGTAAGAGCCCAGTTAGTGGCATTCCACGAGTATTAGGGATATGAGGCGAAAGCAGATGCGATAGAGGCTTCTATGGCAGAATTAGAAGCCACAGTCTTGGAGCTTTAAGGCCTTGAGGGTAACCTTTCGTCCTTTGTGGATACGAAACTAGAGAAAATGGCCACTAAACTTTTCCAGCACGAACAGAGACGAGAGGTACTAGCTTACAGGGCTACCGAGATTGAAGTAGAGATTGATGAGGTGATCGATGCTGAATAAGTCAAAGTCTACCGTCAATCGTCCTTAGAAGAACAGTATGAAGCCCTTCGGGAACAGATTCGGTAGTCGGAAGAGACACTAGCCTTCGCCGAGAGTGAGCTGGAGAAGTAAAAAGACAAGCAGAAGTTCCGTCGCCAGCGATCCGAGACCTTATCTCTGGAGAAGGAAAACATGAGTGCATGTCAAACAGAGCTAGACATCGTATGCCAAAGCATGTCCCAGCTCGATGATTAGGTCGCAAGAGGACAAGAGGCAGAGCGCCGAGCCAAAGAGTTGGTTGGGCCCAAGATTACCTTATACATCGGCCATTTCAAATCGCAATATTAATGTCCTTCATCTTTTTGTTCCTCTCTTTTGGGAAGCTTTTTGTAGTAAAGAAAGAAAAACTTTTCTTTTTCATGAATAAAAATCTTAGTTTTGCTTCATTGCTTGTCCATTTATTATAAACTTTTTATAGTAGTGAGAATTACTTCAGAGCTAGTCCTAACATAAGAGGATAGAGATAACTCCGTTGGGGATAGGGTGTTTACTCAGAGGTGATATGGACATGGTAAGCACATGATTTTTGTAGTAGAATTTTTCTTACTCAGAGGTTATGTGGACATGGTAAGAATTGATTCTATGGATGTATAGAACCACTTAGACGTAGTATGGACGTGAAACGTTCTTTAGATGATTATGAGAATACGGGATTTGTCATGGAAGAAATGTCCACTCAGGGGTAATATGGACATGACAGGCATGAACTTCGTTGGGGTTTAGAAAAAACAACTAAGAGGTAATATGGACATAAAATATTTTCTACTGGAAAATAAGGAAGGGATGAATTCATTTATAGAATCCATAAGCAACCACGGGGAATATGGAAATACTTGTTGATTTAGACCTCAGACAATTTTTCTTTAGGAACTTGCCATTGATCGACATCATTAGAAAATTACCGTTAGGTTTGGGCAGCCGGTAAGCACCATTGGAACAGACCGTCTCTATGACGATCAATTCTTCCCACTTGGTTCAAACTTTCCAGCAGTCTTGTGAGTCATCACTATCGGTCTTCGAACTAATAAGATGAGGTTACCTACTTGAAATGCCCTTTTTTGACCTTTTTGTTGAAGGTCGTGGAAATTCGAGCTTGATAGAGTTCGATACGCTGTTGAGCTAGTAGCCACTTCTCGTCCAACGCTTCTAACTCTCGTAGTCGACGACATTGATTGTCTTCGTCTGTCAGCTGGTTGGTGATAGCTACCCATAGAGATGGAATATGGATCTCTAGAGGGAGTACTGCCTTACTCCCGCAGATGAGAGAGAATGGCGTATTGCCAACGGGTGTCCGAACGGTTGTGCGGTCAGCCTATAGGCATTCGCCAAGTTTCTCATTCCAGTCGCACTTATTGGAAGATATAACTTTCTTGAGTAGCTTGAAAATTATCTTGTTGAATGCTTCGGCTAGCCTATTCGCTGCAAGATTGTAGGCCATTGATGCGATATTTTTATCCGATTTTTATCACAAAATTGATGGAATGCGTGGCTCACAAACTGGGGGCCATTGTCATGGATAATCCTTCGAGGAACTCCTAAGCGATAGATGACGTGATGCTTAACAAAGCTGATCACATTTGAGGTTTTCACCTCTGCCAATATATCGCCTCCGCTCACTTGGAAAAGTAGTCGGTGATGGCGAGGATGAACCGGTGTCCTTTGGAGGATGGAGGGCTGATTGGCCCGACGATATCCATTTTCTATGCTGCAAACGGCCAGGCTGCTACAGTGGGGTATAGAAACTAAAAAGGTTCATGGATGAAGTCAGCTTGCAACTGACATACTCGGCATTTTTTTGCATACTCAATGGCATCTGCTATCATAATGGGCTAGTAGTAGCCCCTGCGACATAGTCAGTCCTGTAACTTAGGACCAGGCTGTTGAGGTCCGCAGATACCATCGTGTGCCTCCCAGAGTGCTTCTTTTTCTTCAACGTTAGACAGACATCGAAGGAGAATTCAGTCATATGAACAACGATACATCATTTTGGTAGCTACGTCATAGAAGAACCAGAGCTAGCACCTCTTAATAGAAGTAGCTTCCTTCGGGACTTCAGGTAGGATCGCGTAGACCGCATAGTCTATAAAAGGAAATTGCTAGTCTCAAACGTCAACATTGGTGTTTGCCTAACGTGTGCAGATTGTTCTTTGGGCAAACTAGTTTTTGACCCATCACTGTGACAGATTACTGTTCTGACCGGAACTGCCAGAGAAGCGGCAAGACCGACGAGGGCATCGGCCTCCAGGTTTTACAATCGAGGTACATGTTCTATAAAAAGCCCTGTAAATATAGAGATGATGTCTATTGCTGTTTGATGATATGGGACCCGATCCTCATATCGAACCTTATATTGTCCTCGAGCCTGATTGATTACCAGTTTCGAGTTGCCATAGGCCTAAAGGTAGTCAACACCTAATTATTTGGCGAGTTGGAGTCCGATGATGCGAGTGTTGTACTCAGCAATATTATTGGTACATGATTGCATGAGAGAATATGCACGGTAGATGACTAGACCATCAGGAGTGATGAGGACAACTCTGACCCCTGCGATGATTTTGCCTTTGGGACCTGTTATCGAGGCACCATCAAAGAACATTCACCAGACAAGATTGTCTGAGACCACGTTCGACTCTAGGACTTCATCAGGAATGCCGTCGAAGCTTTGACATTTTCGGTACAGGATGTGCCGCCAAGAAGTCGGCCAATTTTTTACCCTTAACCGCCTTTTATGGGACGAACACCATGTCGTAACGCATAAGAAGGATTCCCTATGTGGCTAACCGTAAGTTTAGTTCCACTGGCTTGGTCATTAGGACTCGAAGGGGATTGACTCTGGAGATGATGTGAATTGTCTGTCTAGCCACATAAAGGCACGTCTTTTGGATGGAAAAGACTAGAGCGAGACACTCATTCTTAATAGGATTATACTGATGTTCGGCACCAATCATGTCCTGCTTAGATAGTAGATTACCTGTTCGTGGCCTTCGTTACTTTTCTGGGCTAATAAAGCACCCAGAGAATAGTCCATGGCTCGGACGTATAGTAGGAAGGGTCTTTCGACGATTGGTGCTACTAGGACTGGTGGACTAGTGAGATATTTCTTGATGTCATCGAACGTACGCTGGCATTATTCGGTCCATACATAAGAAACCCCTTTCTTTATTAGCTTGTGAATGGCTGACATCACCCATAGAGATATGCTATAAATCTTTTGATATATGCCAAGCATCCTTACAGTCCTCGAAGCTCATGCAGATTCTTCGGGGGAGCCATGTCCAGAATAGCCTTGGTCTTTTTAGAGTCGTTGTGAATATCCTTGGCTGTGACGATGAATCCTAAGAACTTGTCGCTGGAAACACCCAGAAAAGACTTGGTTGGGTTCATCTTTAGCCGATGTGTCCACATCAAGTCGAACACCTTCCTCAAGTCATCCAGATGACTAGTGTTCCACCTACTCTTAATGACAATGTCATCAACATAACATTCTACTGTTCTGTGGAGATGTTTGTGGAATATGGTGCTCATAGCCCGCTGATATATCGCTCTAGCATTCTTCAAACCGAAAGACATCACTGTAAAATAGTAGATTCCTTTTGGAGTTCGGAATAAAGTATGTTTTTCATCTTCAGGAAACATTTTAATCTAGTTGTAGCCCGAAAACTCGTCCACGAAGGACATATGTTCGAAGCCACAAGTATTGTCGATCATCACATCAGTGATCGGGAGGGGAAACTCGTCTTTTGGACAGGCCGAGTTGAGGTCCTTAAAGTCTATACAGACTCAAATATTCCTATTATTTTTAGTGACGGGAACAATATTGGCCACCTAATCTGGATATTATTTCTCGCGAATGAAGTCATTGTCTATGAGTTTGTCGACTTCTTTCTTGATAGCATCCATGATGTTAGGACGAAATCGATACTGTTGCTATTTAACAGGTTTAGCGTTGGACAGGATGTTGAGTCGGTGTATTGCGACTTGCGGGTCTAAACCCGATATGTCTTCCTAGCACTAAGCGAAGACATTAATGTACTCTCGGATAAGTTGTATCAGAGATTCCCTGTTCAGTCAGGCTTTTGCTAATGAAGATGGGTTTAAGCGAAGCCTCATCTCCTAGGTCAACTTGAACGATCTCATCTTCGATGCGCCACTCCCATTAGGATCCTAGGTGTTGAGCCCAGGGTTCATCCTCGAAGAATTCTAGCATCTGGTCTTCATCTTGACTGGAGGATCTGCAGAGACCATATTGACTGATAATAGCTTCTTGAAGGCCTGGCCGATACTGGTATCAGAGTCCCAGGTTAAGGAATCGGAGGAGTGCGAGTGCATCATGACCTCTGGATCCGAACTCTCCGAAGTTGTCATGGGTGTAACATAACCCAACCCCCGGCGAGTGTGCTGGTAGTAATTTTGAGCCTTTTTCTTTGGATCACGAAGTCATAAAGGAAGGCGTCGACCTTTGCTATAATTCAAACCTCTGTCTCTGGTCAAGTCATAGCCCATCTTCTGGATAAGGTTTTCTGCTTGAGCAGTGTAACGGTAGAGCTGCATCTTGTCGTTGTTAGGTTTTGGTTTTGCGGGAGTAAGTCTTTAAGGATGTTCTACCCGACCGAAGATGATGGGTTCCTCATGTTCCTTCTTAGCTGGTACTAGGAAGTAAGCATCTAGGAAAGAGACAACTCGACTTGCCAGATTAGCGGTTGTCAATTATGTTTGTAGCATATATAGAGTGTTGCCTAAGAAATACATAGTGTTCCAGTGTGCACAAGAGTAATTCAAAGACTAATGAAATATAAAATTTTATCTCGAAGAATTACATCATCTAAAGAATGCACATTAGCATTGGCACACATGTAGTCCCCTAGCTCCTCATCAGTGAGAACTGGGGCTACCATGGGAGAAGGTGGAAGAGGTCTTAGTTTCAGTTTGACTATCAAGTGAGGTGGAGCCGAAGATTCTTGCAACCTAATAGCTGCTTTTGAGCCTCTTTGGGGGAGCTTTATCTGAATAGGCCCCTGACTAGCAGCTGACGCCATCTGGGATGAGTGAGCAGGAGCCTTCCCTCGAAGCTTGATGACGAACGGTGCTGATGTTTGGGGAGGCTTCCCCTTTAGTCGAACCCTCAGTGGTTCTTCGGCAACAGCTGCGCTTTCTAATACAATTTCTGCCTCATCATCTGCATCGTTGGCCTCAACGTCCTAAGGGACTGATTTGTACAGATTAGCATCAGTGTAGTACGCTTTAAGTCCTCAGAATGGGTCAATGTCGATAAACTCAGTCTTGATGGTCCCATCGCTAGCCACATACTTTATATATTGATGGAGAGTGGATGGTACAATCACGTACTCGTGTATACTTGGCCGACCCAGTAGCATGTTGTAGTTTATGTCTGTATCAATGACATAACAAGTCACATTAGTCTGGAGATCCCCTATCTGGCATTTCAGATGAATCTTGCCTAAGGGCTCACTCTTTCTAGCATTGAAATCGCTGATGTAGTGTTTGACGTGGTCAGCCGATGTGTCGGAATCCCCAAGCTTTGGAGTAAACTCTAGAGAATTAAGCTGAGGGAGGAGCCATGGTCGATGTGGATGCGATCGACCTTAATGGCACCAATATACCCTGTATAATACATGGGTCTATTGTGTCGGTTGTTCTTCAGCAACATATCCAGCTGAGTGAAGGTGATGTTAGGAATCACCTCGACCACGTTATTGCAATGTGGGCAAGCGACAAGATCCTCTTTGGACAGTTGCACTTGGGTGAGGAATGAGTCAGCGTTCTGCAAAGCCTCGCTGAGGGCATCCCGAGTCTCTTCGGAGAGACGGAAGAGCTCGAAGAGTGACAGCCGAGCTGAAGTATTAGAAGGCTGTGCCAATATGTCAATGTTGTAGGTCTTGATCGGCCCCACTGCTGAGTCTTTCCTTAGAGGTTTGTCAAAGGGAACCTCTTTCTGCTTCTGCTTATCTGCTGCCGGAGTTTAAGATGGGTCTGCTTCTGATGTATCAGGGGAGGTAGACGCAGTAGGCAGAAGTACCTCCTCCTCTGGGGCCTGGTTATATTTTCGTTGGTGAGCCGAGCGAGTGGTAACCAGAGCATCGTCGGTCGATATAGAAATCATGCGACACGAATTGATTTTCTTCCCCTTAATAGACCGCGCTGCAGGCAGCATCATATCTTGGGCGAGATCAGGATGGACCCACACAACTTCATCTTATGGCATTGTAAGCGGGATGAGACCCCGAGCGTTGTCACGAGCTGGTGAAAGGTCGACCACTTCCATTATCGCCTTAGGGATAGGGACGACACCATCTTTAGCCTCTTTGTTCGGAAAGCTTCCGAACTGGAGGGTCACCATGTTGGTAGTGACCGTCTTGTCCTCGTAGTCGAATGAGATGACCTTGGCATCAATGAGGTATTGGATCTGCTTCTTCAACACGAAGCAGTCGCGTGTTAAATGGTGAACGTAGTGGTGGTAATGACAATACTTTGGATTATCCACTTTTCCTACTTCAACAGGATGCTTGGGAAGCAGGAGTTACAGTTTGTTACCCTTCATCAGCATGTTAAAGATTTCTAGTACATCCTCATCATTGAAGGAGTAGCTTTCCTTTGATTTTGGTACTTCTGTCGGCTTCTGGTTCATTGACACTGAACCTTTGGAGATGTTGATGGTCAGGGCTTGCTTTCCCTTTCTGTCCTTATGGATAGGGTTATTGTTAGACGAGCATTTCCTTTTATCTTCGAGTGAGGGAAAATTCAGTCCCAACAATTATGCATCCCGAGCTTTTCTTTCACATCCTCCTCGATAATGAAAGGCATCCATTCTATGCAAGCACTGTGCCATAATTTGATTGTAGGGAGCATGTTTTTGCGACACGAATCCATAAGCATGGGCTCGGGTACACTAGGCAGGAGCCTCAGAGCTGCCTGGCAGAAGTGCTCGATGTAAGCGCGTATATGCTCTTTCTCTTTCTAGATAATGTCTATGAGAGTGGACATTGTCATGTCCATTCCTCCTTTGTAGAACCGAGCAAGGAAGAGATGCTTCAAATCGTCGAACAACGAGATACAATTGTCAGGAAGGCTGCAAAACCATTCGTAGGATACCCCTGCAACGCTCCTACGAATATATTCGTAAGTAGAGCATCATCTTTTGGCAGATTCCCCGTTACTGACGCGAAGTACCTCAAGTATCGACGAGGAGACACCATCGCATCAAATGGTGCGAGCGTCTGTGGTTTGTACTTGGGATGATATATCACATTATCCCATTCAGAGGGATATGGTTGTCGGATCCCCATCTTTTGGAGTGATTCTTTTTTTTCTCGGACATCAAAGCGAGCGTACAACTCCTTGAGAGCCTCCTGCATGTCATTTGACATTGCAGGTCCAGTCGTTGACAGAGTAGACGACTACGACAGTGCTTGGTTCACGACGGGAGTTGGCACACAAGGAGGTGCATTGGACTCCGCATTCGTACCCGGGTCTTGATTTGCTGGCGTAGAAGCGTTGGATGTCAATTTGTCTTTGATCTGTAGGACCACAAAAGTCAAGGCTTGCATGGTCTCATTGAAGGTATTCAGTCCCATATCAAGGGCTTCTATAAGTTGTTGATGATTGGACCCTTTGCTTCTTCCCGTGTTGTCACCTTCGGCCATGTAGACAGACATAAGATGAGGGGAAATAGAGGACACAGTAGATCTTTCACTCTCTGGCTCGGACCATTGAGTTTCGCCTTCCTGAGGGTAGACAGGTAACTTGCAATCGTCCTCTGACTCAAAGCAGTTGCTACCCCCAGCTTGCTGATAGCTTGCGCTTTCGGAGGCATCTGTGTCGATCCCGTACACATCTTCGCCCGGTTGGAACGAAGGGTTTTCATGGATCGTAGTGATTTGGCTACCCCCAGTCTGTGTTACGGTTGAAGCGACATTCCCTTGCGATAAGGGTCTGGACTTAGCACACGTGCGTTGGAACACACCCGTACTGGGCACCGCCAGCTTGTTACTTCCGAGTCGACCTATGGACTTGTTAGCCGAGATGGACAGATTCTTGCAGAGCTTCTTGAGGGATGATGACCCCCAGGCGGCAAAGCATGAAGCGATCAGGAGTTCATCTTCTTCTGCATTCGGCAATCTTTTGTCTAGTCTCTGTAAAGGTACCATCGGTTGTAGTCGTTAGAAAATGGACTGCCTTCTTGGTGGTGATGCTGCTGTTGGATGGCAACAATAATGAATGGTGATGTTAGCACAAGTGTGCCTTGAGAAAGGCATGTTCTGCGTAACATAGTCTTCCCTAATTTTGTGCTTGTGAGAGCTTACGTTGCGCAGATCAGAAGTCTCCACATCTATACTCATTTTGTGTGTATAGGAATGATGCGCGCATGAGTGAAGATGTGAAGGTAGCTTTCCTCTTCCCAGTTCCTGTGCGTGAGACATGCTTAGGTCCTTGTCAGAGAGTTGCTCGTGAGGCAGACTCACTTCATGCTTACAGCAATGATGCTCGTATGAGTCCGTCCCCACAGTATGCAACCTCTGGCTTGAATCATGCACATGAGCGCTCAAGTGACAGCATGGTTTTATTGGTCGAGGCATCGAAGCACTTGAACCAATTTTGTATTATTTTTCGTCGGTTGTGCATGTGACTGTCAACGCATGCCTTTGGTCAGCTGTAGGCATAGCAAGTTGGTCGCTCGAAGCACGTGCAACCTTGGACTTCTGCCTACTACCCCTGGAAGGTGCATAGTATTCAGAGTCCAACATGGTGGTCGGCGTAGCACGTTGGTTGCGTAGGGCGCGTGCTGCTTTGGATTTCTTCGTGCTATCCCTGGAAGGTGTATAGCACTCAGAATCCATCATGGGTGTTGGCATAGAACGTTGGTCGTGCAGGGCGCATACTGCCTTAGTTTTATTCGTGCTACCCCTAAGAGGTGCGTAGCGTTCAGAATCTAACATAGCCCTACCCAAGGGGTAGGCAATTCTATCGAAGATATAAGTTCTAGCCTGCGTGGCCGTCTTCGTGTACAGACGGGGTGCTGTGTCTTTCCTCCTACACTGCGCCTTCGTCCACCCTACAGCAAAGGAGCCACGCTCTTCGTTGCACTTTTCAGCAACTGGGATTGACTAAGGTAGCAGCCTTGGACACCCAAGTACGTCGAGTCTTCTTCTGTTTTATGAACCGCTTTGAAGGACTCAACTTCTCTTCAGAAAGAAGATCTTCAAAAGCTTGCTGGTCGAAGCGTACAACCAACATCTTTTGAGAAGACCCCAGCAAGTTATCGTCGGATTGCGTTAGCACCTTCTTGTCGGAGGAGAAGGCAGTCCCCAGCAAAGTCACCATGTTGTTTGCCATGAACAAAAGTTGAAGAACTTTTTTTTATTTCAAACATATAAAAGAGCACAGAAAACTCCTAAAAGGAGATCTAGGTACCAAAATTTCTAGAAAAGTGTGACGATGGAGATCGAGCACTGGAGCGGCTCCTTTACTCCGTTGAAGATCTGACGACGAACTGAACTTGCTCTGACTTTCTGATGCCTGTGAGAGTTAATCTGGGTTTCCAATCAAGAAGACGTCGAAGCCCCTTGAATGAAGGAGGATTCCTTCTATTTATAGGCTACACATATATGATGTGCAAAGGGGTATTTGAAGTATAAGAGCACTGTACTCTCGAGATCTCAGGAGGATTTGTTGTAACCGTACTGTTGGGGCTACTGTTCTACTGACATAGGGCAGTTATTAAGATTCTCCATCATCAAGATTCTGGACAGTTATCATCCTTCATGAACATGATCGAGTAATTGACACATTGCGTGTGACTATTGCTCGATGATCTTGTGTGTAACGCCCCAGTCCCAAAATACTTAGGACTAAGTACGTAGACATGCCAGCTGTATACATACGAAGTATACTCTAATGTATGGAACTCCCGTATGTATACATAAGCTGTATAATGCAGTAAAACCATGATAACTAAATCTCATCCACAAAATAAAGGAATAAAAGATACCATATAATCAACTATGAAATGTCTTTGTACAAGATATTGGGCAGAAACAAATCTACTACCAACTCTTTTTAAAGGGAGAGAGATTACATAACAAAAGAAAGAGTTTGGCGAGCGAAGTGAAGACGATCAAAGTGCAATCATCCTCGAAGAAATAGAGATGATCATGGCCATGGCTAGAACACCTGCAAAAGACAAAAGCACACACCTGGAGAGATAACCAGGTCCTCAGAGGGACGTAACAAGATACATAAAGAACAAGTCATATAAACTAAATATAAAATATGTCATAAAGTCACAAATTAAGGTAAAGTGTTCCAATCATAATACGGTCCAATATCCCATCATCGAAATAGTAGACTACCCCTACAACAAAACACGGACAAGGGGTAGTGCACTATTGTACGATGTGATATTGCCCCGTGCTATGACTAGAACGAAGTGTGACATGACATTAACTATGGTCTCCTAACCAATCTAGTATGCAATTTAGAAGACATCTCAATGTATGGGCAGGTAATGGCTGACTCCCCCAGGACAAGGTAACAACTTACAATACGCACACGTCAACTACCAATACTATCAGCCGACATAACTCGAGGCTAGCGGCCCACGTGACCCATCAGTCCACATAGCTCGAGGCTAGTGACCCTCGCGACACGACTACCGTAGTACACAATTACTACGGCTTTTGGTTTTGGGTAGCCCATACATCAAACTGTCTTCACCCTACCAAGGGTCACTAACAAAAGGTAGTCCGCTAAGACTAGGTCCACATACATAATAAAACACCAGCAAGAAAAATAAATAATAAAAGCAAAATAAAGTAACTATGAACAACAAGTCTTGGATCCAACAAAAAATAAACAAGAAATAAATATACAGTAAATAAAAAAGATGCAACTAATTATAAACAGTAAATAAGGCAAGGTATCTTGCCCGAGGTTGTGTGCAAATGGGTGACGTCCAATAGCTCGAACTGTCAGAATAGTGAAGTAATGAAAGCCAAATCCCGCATACGCCCTTAGATGCTGAAATAAACATCACGAACGTGTTTGGAATAAAAGATATGTCTAGGAAACGTCTGTCCAAAAGTCTAATTCTGGAACAGGGATAAAATTATAATTTCGGGTCAAAACGATGTCCGCCGTTGGACCCATTTTGCATCGAAATGTGTGCCAATGTCTATGGTCTCTAAAGTCATCAAACTACATGTCTACAAGTTCAATTTGAGAAGATTAACTCAATGGTATGTCTAATTTTTTATTCCGATGAGTCGTACACAAAATCGTCCGTTAGATCGGATCGCGGGCCCGCCAAATAGGCGTTCCAGTCGACCTTCTTAGAATCGGACCAAACTTGGCATACAGGACCAGAAAAATGATACGGTCCTGCTGGCACAAGTTTCGTCTTGATACGACGAACGTGCACAAAGTAATTAGAAAATTTGCAAAGAGGTCGATACGGTAAATTTTGACGGATACGCATCAAATTCGTCGCGCACACGTAACCAATTTGAATTCCGTCAAAGCCCACACGTCCGCGAAATCGATATGCACCTTTCAATGCTTTCGGTTCGTGACGACGTCGCTCGGTTTGGCGGGACGTACGTCGTATCGGAGAGATTTTCTAAAATTCTACAGTTTTAAAAACAAATTTTTCATACTTTTCAAAGGTGAATAACTTTCTGTAATTTAAATGAAAAATCAATCTATCAGAAGGGTTTCGATCCCCTATATGTTGGCTACGACTATTACAAATTAGTTTTCAAAGATTCGACATATTTGGCTCCGAATTTTCCTTCCAAAATAGGGGTTTCGGCTATCTTTATGTTCTGTTTTTGAACAGAATTCCATCAACTTCGTGTTGATTTTCTGGGCGAACTAGCGCACTATATCAAAATCTATTTAAATAAAAATATAGAAATATGTGTTATGGACGTACCGGAGAAAATGATTCGTAAAACGAACCAACGCATACGGATAAATCGGGCGACAGAGTAGGGCCGTTACTGTACGGATCGGTTGTTGGCTGTGGACAGCGCGCGTCTGGCTGGCCCAGCGGTCGCCGGCGGTTCTTTGTCGTCGGGGTGGCTGCTTGGGAGGCCACGAGGTGGCAGGGGTTTTAGAGTTAGGTTTTGAGAGGCTTTCTCTTGCTCTCTCGATATATAAGAGCATGACAGGGTTGGGTTTCCTACCCCCTGTGTCCCGCATGGGAACAGTAGGGGGGAGTTGTTTGTTTTATTTTATTTTATTTTTTCTCTTTTTTTCACTTATATATTGATATCTAAAATAAAATAACTCTATATAAAATTTTATAAATCAACAAAATATTATTAAAACATTTTAATCTATATATCTATATTGTAGAGTAATTTATTTAACAACTTTTAATTAACAACTAAAACATTATAAAATTAGAATAATTTTTTTTTAAATCCTATAAAAAAAAAATACCTTTCTAATATATTTAGTAGGTATATTTGTTACCATTTAATCTATATATCTATATTGTAACTTTTATCTTGCTACCAATATATTTAACAAATATTGAAGTCCACAAAATACTGTAAAGTATAGTAAGTATACTGAACTAAAACTTTAAAAACTTAGGGGTTTTACATCCTATCCAACTTATAAAAATTTCGTCCTCAAAATTAAAATAATTTTAATATCAAGAATACAAATTTTAATACAATTGGTGCGAATGCACGTCGGTTCGTAATTCGATTTTGGAGACGATGGAGGAATTGGTTATCACATGAACCAAATTGACGTTATATTCTACAAAGTAGAGTATTCTTAGTTCAAGGCCCTACCTGTAACGCCCAGTCCCATAATACATAGGACTAAGTACGTCAGCATGCCTGCTGCACATATATAAAGAATACACCAATATGTGGTATCCTCATATTTGTACATAAGCTGTAAATAATAATACATGATAAGCCACAATATAATAACTATATCTCATCCACAGCTCACACAGAATGAATAATAAGTCTCAATAATAAAAGAAGTCAAGAGATAGCCGGGTGGACATACCCACTCCAAACAGCTATGAAAAATAGTCTCAACTAAATGGATTCCAACCTCCTCAAAACAGAAAAATAAAGATAAAAAGATGTCCACTACATAGTCTCAGATAATAAAGAGAAAAACTAAGTATCAGTGGGAGATGCCTCGTTATCGACGTAAGAAGGATCCAAAGTTTCTCTATACTCCTGAGGATAGTCCTGCTCGTCTATTCCTGGAGAGATCACCAGGTACTCAGAGGAACGTAACAAGATACAGAAAAATTAAAGAACAGATGGAAACTCTAGAGGGGGGTGAATAGAGTTTATAATGATAATAGCCAATTAAAAAATAAACTCTTTCACAAGCTGAAAGTAATCAGAGTAAATGCAGAAATAAGTAAGGAGCAAGAAAGTATACGCAAACACAGCCGATTTTTAACCTGGTTTCCCTCGTGGAGGACTAGTCCAGGCCTGAGAACTCTAGCTCAGGATTAAATCCACTATTTGTGAAATAATAGTTACACCCCGTGCCTTTTCTTCAGAAGAGCACGTCAACTTCTTACAAAGATCGCAGTGACGATGCTTGAAATTTTCTAAGCGACTTCTTGAACTCTTGCACAAACTCCTAACTGAAAAATGCTGAGCACTTGAGGCTTAGGGAGCTTGTGGCTAGTAGATGAAGAAGGGTATGGCTTATATTGAGCTTTAGAGAGAAGAGAAGAGAAGATTAGATGATTGAAAATAAGAGAATTCATGGCCGATTTATAGGATATCAGGTAGGCAGAATTCGGCCTGAATTCTGGTTGAAATTTTCAAAAATTTGGCTGTTGGACAACTTGCAACCAGCCAATCCTAAAAATTAGGGTGCTAATTTTTAGGGGACAGAGTTCGGCCCAAACTCTGTGTGGAGGCAGAGTTCGACCCGATCTCTGTCTCCAGAGCACAGAATGGGTCATTGGTCCAATGGGCTTATTTGGATGTGTGTGGAGCTTTTGGATTTTGGGTAGGGTATAGGTTAAGTCTCAGATGCTCAGCACAACGTAGCTTACATAAATCTAGACCCAATTAAATTATAAAATACAGACTCAAAAATGACTTGCATTGTAAAACTGAGCTGTCGTCTGACTTGTGCTGGATGTAGTCTTCATGTGTCGTATTGAATTATCACAAGTATTATTTAGTCAATTCTATCAATATTTGGTTGACTGTGACTTTGTGTCAACAATCTCCACCATATTGATAATTGACAAAATAATAATTGTATATTCAATATTCATACCTGGACACATTTAAGGACAAAAAGCATAGCTCCCCGTAATCAGTACCGAGCTTAAAAAATAGCTCTCCCGTAAATATTGCTTTGAATCCTGTTGGCCTGATAAGAACATTCTCCCAAAAGTACAGATACAGAGACAAAAAGAATATACAAAAAGAATATACAAATATCTCCCCCTTTTGGCATTTAGCAATTAACCATAATCAATTAAGAACTGGCAAGCACACCAAAAGATAATAGAAGAAACTGCATAGAAACTGATAAAACTACTAAATGTCTCAAAAGTCACACATAATAATAAGTCTAATACAATTAAAGTGCATAAAAGTAACTAAAATCCAAGGTGCATAAAAAAATAAGCTATGATCCTCAGTAGCAGCAGCAAGTAGCAGTCCATATCCATCATCGAGCTCGTGAAGGCCCAGCGTCGTCTGATGGATCAGTGAAGGATCGACGAGGGTCCATGAAGGCCACATCCGAATCCAAGTAGCGAATAACCCAAGGGTCATCGATACGATATCCCTCACGACCGGGGTCCCGCTCCATAGGAATAGGCATGGAAGGATGGCGAGACATGGAGTACCGAATATCGTGCAGCGAGTTGCTGATGGCACTCATCTACAGGATAGTCCGGTAATCCAGCTGAGTCCAGCGATCATCCTCTAAGGTGAAACGATCGCGGAGCATGGTCTGAAAAGACTCGAGAAGTGGCAGGAGGAGGAGGAGGATCCTGTCCCAAAGGAGGGGCATCTGGCTCATCATCAGAATGCTCAGACACGACTGGTGAGACAACGGCTGCCTCAAGCCTCCGTGCCTTTGAAAGAAAGGCAGGGGCAGGTAAGAACGGACACTCATCAAGAGGTATGCGAGAAGCACGAAATACCATAGGAAGATACAAAGCATAAACCAAGGATCTTGGTTTCTTCCTAGAATTAATCATCCAGTCCATCATGGTACATGGAAGATTAAATGGTACATGAAAGTGGAGGTGATATAAGGCCGAGATTTCAAAGTAGGTGACTTCATCGGTGGATCCCGCTTTGGGTAGAATGGTGTTAAAGATAATCCGATGAAGTTCATAGAAATAGAGATTAAGATACTTGGCCAAAAGCTTACGAGGACGTGTGTTCAGGGTACACAAGTCGTCTTTGAAGCTTTCAAGTGAAGATCCATCGGGAAATTGAAACGATCGAGTTTCAACAAGATTTTTCCATGAGTTTGGCTCTTGGAGTTCAAGGTGTTCGGCCAAATCGAAATCATCAAACGAGATGTCAATGCCCGCAACTCGTGAATAAATATGTGTATCATCATGAGTTAGGTTACAGTAGAACATTTAAATAGCACTACGATAAATAACCGAGTTGGTGGTGACAAGTTCGTCAAGGCAAAGGTCATGAAAAAGTGCATCATATTGAGAGAAAATAGTAAAATTGATAGGGTGACCCGCAAACACCGGACATGTCCAAAAATCACTAAACCAATCATTAGATGCGTCGAGTGATACAAATATTCGGTCGTCAAAAGTGTTTGGGTCAAGTGGACGAGGTGGGTTGAACAACGGATGGATAGGTGGTTGTTGTTCAACGGGCGGTTCAACGCGAGGAGGAGCATTCGAAGAGGACGCTCCCTCGGTTCAAAGTTCCTTCCCGCGATTGAACAAACGTGGAGCCATGAAACAATAAAGATAATGGAGAAATTGAGATATAGAAAAGTGTTGAGATATACCTCAAAGTGATGATGAACAATGAAGGAGAATGGTGAAGTAGGCCTTCTTCTTGAGTTTGGGGAAAAGATGAGCACTAGAAAGGAAGAACTAGGGTTAGGGGTTTGAGAAAAAGTATTTGGAGAAGTGGAAAAGGTGGCAATGGAGGAGAAGAGAGAGGAGAGCCCGAATATATGTGAAGGGTTCCAATTGGTCGGAACAAATATGGGCCATTGGATCTATTTATGATCAGAGGCTGAATTCTGCCCGAACTCTGGTAAGGGCAGAGTTCGGCCCAAATTCCGAATTCTGTTGACAGAACAGGAATCAAGCTGAGAAGAAAAAGAAATGGTTAAGTGTGAGAGACCAAAGGAAAAGAAAAGTGAGGACATATACAAGAACGACTCAAGTGGAGAATGACAGAAAGTTAACTATGAAGCAAAGTGAAGTTTTGAAAATTTGTATTTTAGCATGTGATAAATTAAAAATGAACCATATAATAAACAAGGAATTATGTCATAATTTAATATTTTGAAGCTGCCATGGGTTAGCTGCAGGGGCCGGATCCCAGCTAGCGGTAGTCCTGAGGACTAGTACACCGTGTCGCTTAGGCTTTTACGACTTGTTGTCAGAAAGACCCTTTCGGCTTGTATCCATAGCAATTTCATCATAAAAGAATCAAAACATACTCGATATTTACGCAGGTTTATTTTAATTAATAACAGCTTCATCGAAAATTCCAAGTTCACGACAAAGAAAATTGAAGCGCTCTTCGGATAATGGTTTTGTGAAGAAATCTGCTAGCTGATGATCAGTGTCAATAAATTCTAAGTTAATAATGCCATTGTGCTGATGATCACGCAAAAAGTGGTGACGTATTTCAATGTGCTTCGTACGTGAGTGACAAATAGGGTTCTTAGTGAGATTTATAGCACTAGTGTTGTCACAAAAGATTAGAATGTGCATAAAAGATAAATTATAGTCTTCAAGGGTTTACTTCATCCACAGAATTTGTGCACAACAACCTCCAGCTGCGATGTACTCAGCTTCTGTTGTGGATAGTGCGACAGAATTCTGCTTCTTGCTAAACCAAGAGACTAAAGCCTTTCCTAATAAATGACACGTACCGCTTGTACTTTTACGGTCGACCTTACATCCAGCGAAATCAGCATCAGCGTAACCAATGAGGTCAAATGATGTTGACTTGGGATACCATAGACCCACTATAACCGTACCCTTAAGGTATCGAAAGATACGCTTAACAGTAGTCATGTGTGATTCCTTAGGATTTGCTTGATATCTAGCAGACAGGCAAACGCTAAACATAATATCAGGGTGACTAGCAGTTAAATAGAGTAGACTGCATATCATACCTCGATACTTACGTTGGTCTACGGGTTTGCCGCTTTCATATGGTTCTAGTTTAGTTGTAGTAGCCATTGGAGTGCTGATTGGTTTGACGTTGTCAAGGTCGAATTTCTTCAGCATTTCCTTTGTATACTTCGACTGACAGATGAAAGTTCCATTTGAAATTTGTTTGAATTGCAGTCCAAGAAAGTAGTTGAGCTCCCCCATCATGCTCATCTCAAACTCAGTCTGCATACACTTGGAAAAATCTTGACAGAGTGTTTCATCAGTAGAACCAAATATAATATCATCTACGTATATTTGGACTAAGAGAACAGTGTCTTTAAAAGATTTTATAAAAAGTGTGGTGTTAATTTTCCCTTTAGAAAAACCTTTTTCAAGCAAGAAATTGCTTAGCCTTTCATATCAAGCTCTAGGGGCTTGTTTGAGGCCATATAGCATTTTCTTCAGCTTGAAAACATGGTGGAGAAATTTATGATTTTCAAAGCCAGGAGGTTGTTTCACATAAACTTCCTCCTTAATAAATCCATTCAAGAAAGCACTTTTAACATCCATTTGAAATAATTTGAAATTTTGAAAATTTGCAAATGCACAAAGCATCCGAATGGATTCCAATCTAGCAACAGGAGCATACGTCTCATCATAGTCGATACCTTCCTCTTGGTTGTATCCTTGGGCTACTAGATGAGCTTTGTTGCGTGTGACTGAACCATCTTCATTTACTTTGTTTCTAAAAACCCATTTAGTACCAATGATCGAGTGATTAGCCGGTCTAGGAACGAGTTCCCTACTTGGCTCCACTCGAATTGGTTGAGTTCCTCTTGCATAGCAGAAATCCAAAATTCATCATTAAAAGCTTCTAAAATATTTTTCGGCTCAATTTGTGAAATAAAGGCAGTGCTAGCAATAGAGTCTCTTAATGATGATCTAGTAATTACTCCACGTGAAACCTCACCTATTACCAAATTTTTTGGATGTGACGGCTTAAAAGAGAATTTCTTTGGCAAGCCCTCTAGAGAATTGGTTTCGGTTGTGGTATTCATTAGAGTAGAAGTTGATGTCTCAACATCATCATCAAGAGTAGCTGCTGCACTGTTATCTTCATCAAAAGTCACATTTGTAAACTCTTTCACAATTAATGAGCGTTTGTTAAAAACTCTATATCCCTTGCTCTTGGCAGCATAGCCAAGGAAAATACCATCGTCAGCTTTGGCATCAAATTTGCCTAAGTTGTCTTTGGTGTTAAGGATAAAACATCTACAACCAAAAACTCTAAAATAAGAAACATTTGGGGTTCTCCCAAACCAAAGCTCATAGGGTGTTTTCTTCGTAATAGGACGAATAAGCACCATATTTAAAATGTGGCATGCTGTACTGACAGCTTCAGCCCAAAAGTATTTCGGAAGTGAAAACTTGTTCAACATGACTCTAGCCATATCGCCAAGAGTCCTATTCTTCCGCTCCACAACACCATTTTGTTGAGGATTTCTTGGACAAGAAAACTCATGATCAAAACCATTATAATCATAAAACTTTTCAAAATATGTATTTTCGAATTCACCTCCATGATCCCTTCGGATTCGAGTAATCATGTAGCCTTTTTCGTTTTGAACTTTCTTAACAAAAATCTTGAAAACCGAAATAGCATCACTTTTATTTGTAAGAAAGAAAACCCATGTAAATATAGAAAAATCATCAACAATGACAAAAGCGTAGAGTTTTTCACCAAGACTGGCAACTCTACTAGGGCCAAATAAATCTATATGAAGAAGTTGCAAAGGTCTAGTAGTACTTACAGAGTTTATGGAATGAAATGAGGACTTAGTTACCTTATTCAATTCATATTCAGCACATACCGTGTCCTTTTTGAATGTGATGTCGGGCAGGCCTCTAACTGCTTCTTAGTCGATAGCCTGGATATAGTATCCATGTTGGCATGACCAAGACGCTGGTGCCACAGTAATCTTTCATCCTTATGAGCATATAGGCATCTACCTACATTGTTAGTTTCTCTAGACAGATAGAAAATATAAATATTATCCTCTCTTACCCCTTCGAAAGCAATGTCTCCCGTTCACCTATCATAAATAAAGCATTTATTTTGTCCAAAGTTAATATCATATCCATGGTCAACAAGATGACTAATGCTGAGCAGGTTATGCTTTAACTCGGTCACTAGACAGATATCCTTTATTACGGAAGAGGGAGGATGACCAATAATACCATTACTTATAATATACCCTTTTAGGTTGTTACCGAAGGATACATATCCTTCTCTCTTCATCGATAGTGATGTGAAAAGATTTGTGTCTCTCGTCATATGCCGCGAGCATCCAATATCGAGAATCTACTTACTCTTTGTTGAGGAGGAAAGGTCCACCTACATCAAGAGTAGATGTGACCTTTGGTACCCAAGTTCTTGAGGGTCCTGAAAAGTTAGTTTTCGGAAACCATACATATATCTTTCTATATGTAGAGTGATGGTGATTTTGTGCAACATAGTGATGGTTGTATCTATGTGTAGCATGATGATTTTGTGACATATGAGAATTATTTTTACGTGCATGTGGTTTGTGTACTTTATGAAAGTGTGTGTATATGTAAGCATGATTATGAGCTGCAGGTGGATGACGTGGTTGACTAGTATGAGTTGTGTCATGCTTTGTGTGTGTCTCATGTGATTGGGTTTGAGGTTGAGCAACCTGTTTTCCCAATTTAGTCTCTAATTTCTTGGAGACAGCCTGCAGTTCTGTAACCATAGCATTCAAACGATATATCTTAGTAATAGAAATCTTGTGTCTACTCTTTTCTTCTACAAGCTCCGCGTTAAGTGCTGTGATTACTTGTGTTTGTTGTTCAATACGTGCTTCGGCATCATGTAAGCTTATTTTAAGCTTAGGTACCTCATTTGTGACATCCACGGGTGAAGTGTCTCTAATGTTATCAAGCAGTAAAGAAAGTCTTTGAATTTTGACTTCATGACTTTTGATCTTTTCCTTGGCATGTTTATATTTACCAATGACCTTTTTATGATCATCAAGTAAATCGGTAAAAGCATCGCCAAGTTCATCAAAAGTGAAGTCATCAAGAGTTTCGTTTGATACCTTGTCGGACGTTGCCGTTAGGCAGACGTTTGCAGCGTCTTGAGGAGAGTCCTTTTCTTCCTCGGAGTCACTAGCTTCGCTTTCATGCCAAATGCTTGTGTTGGCATATTTCTTTGAGGAAGCCTTCTTGTATGGTTTCTTATAGCGGTTGTTCTTCTTTAAGAATGGACAGTCTTTTCGAACATGTCCCGTCTTCTTGCAACCGTAGCAGGTTGGCTCTTCTTCGTCGTCTTCTTGTGGTTCCTTCTTTCTTCAGTTGAAGCAAAGGAATTTTTTGAAGTTACGGACAAGGAGAGCTTGATCATCACCTTCTGAGTTGTCGTCATCCGTCTCTTCGGGGTCAGCCCTCCGTCGGTGAGCTTTGAGTGCGATCTCCTTAGCCTTAGGAGCAGGCTCTTCGAAGTCTTTGAGGTCAAGCTCATGAGTCATCAGCTTTTCCATCAAAGTCTCCATGGACATGGTTGTGAGATCATTTCCTTCTATGATGGCTGTCACCTTAGGGTTCCAAATCTTTGGTAGCCCCCTAAGTAGCTTGCGAATCTTCTCGTGATTTGAATATTGTTTGCCGAACGAAGATAGGAGATTGATGATGTCGAGGAATCTTGTGAACATTTGTGTGATCGTCTCATTTGGCTTCATCTTGAAAGCCTCATATTCTTGAGTGAGACGGCTTATCTTTGATTTCTTGACTTGGGTGGTTCCTTCATACGTCACTTCTAGAAGTCTCCATACTTCGTGAGAGGTGGTGCATGTTGAGACCCTGTTGAACTCATTCCTATCTATAGTACAAAATAAAGCATTAATAGCTCTCGCGTCGAAACTTGCCTATTTCTTCTCCTCGTCAGAATATTTGTCATGTGGTTTCTCAACGAGATCACCATTGACAACTATCCTGGCAGGCTTTTTGTAACCATCGGTGACGATGGTCCACAGGTCGAAGTCTAGCGACTTGAGATAAAAGCTCATCCTTGTTTTCCAATAGGTGTAGTTAGTTCCATCAAATAGGGGAGGCCTATGAGTGGACTGTCCTTCACCGTAATTGGAAATCAAGGATTGTGTGGTTGCCATGGATCAGCTCTAGGATGTTAGTCCTTGTTGAGAGAACAGAGCTCTGATACCAATTGAAGAACATATGGCAACTCTAGAGGGGGTGAATAGAGTTTATAATGATAATAGCAAATTAAAAAATAAACTCTTTCACAAGCTGAAAGTAATCAGAGTAAATGCGGAAATAAATAAGAAGCAAGAAAGCATACGCAAATACAGCCAATCTTTAACCTGGTTTCCCTCGTGGAGGACTAGTCCAGGCCTGAGAACTCTAGCTCAGGATTAAATCCACTATTTGTGAAATAGTAGTTACACCCCGTGCCTTTTCTTCAGAAGAGTACGTCAACTTCTTACAAAGATCGCAGTGGCGATGCTTGAAATTTTCCAAGCGACTTTTTGAACTCTTGCACAAACTCCTAACTGAAAAATGCTGAGCACTTGAGGCTTAGGAAGCTTGTGGCTAGTAGATGAAGAAGGGTATGGCTTGTATTGAGCTTTAGAGAGAAGAGAAGAGAAGATTGGATGATTGAAAATGAGAGAATTCATGGCCTATTTATAGGATATCAGGTAGGCAGAATTCGGCCAGAATTCTGGTTGAAATTTTTAAAAATTTGGCCGTTGGACAACTTGCAACCAGCCAACCCTAAAAATTAGAATGCTGATTTTTAGGGGACAGAGTTCGGCCCAAACTCTGTCTCCAGAGCACAGAATTGGTCATTGGTCCAACGGGCTTATTTGGATGTGTGTGGAGTTTTTGTATTTTGGGTAGGGTATAGGTTAAGTCTCAGATGCTCAGCACAACTCAGCTTACATAAGTCTAGACTCAATAAAATTATAAAATACATACTCAAAAATGACTTACATTGCAAAACTGAGCTGTCGTCTGACTTGTGCTGAATGTAGTCTTCATGTGTCGTATTGAATTATCACAAGTATTATTTAGTCAATTCTATCAATATTTGGTTGACTGTGACTTTGTGTCAACAAAAATATGCCGAAATAACTGAATGTGTAAACATGCAACTATGACACTACAGGATCTCCTAACCATCTATGTGAGACGCACTTTTGAGGACAATGTTCTATGCAGGGGCTGTAGGATCAACAGAGTAAATAAATAATGGCAGTAAGTAGCGCTCATCCGAGCCGCTATCGGCCATGAGCAGAAAGTAGCGCTCATACGAGTCACTATCGGCCTATAAATGTGTGTAAAAAGTAAATGTAGCCCCTATGCTAGTAGCTGTCCCCTCCCCCCAATGCTCCTGTCCAAGATGTATCCACAACCCGTCTAGTTGGCAACTGCTACGGCTTCTAGCTCAACATACTAGTAGCAGTTACCGCCTATCCATTGTACGACCCATACGTATCGATGGCCAGTAGAGTACATAGGTCCGTGTCATATACGAACTCACTCATCACGTGATACACATGTGTCAAGGCCATAGGAGATATGAAAATATCCCACACACAAAAGGTGGTCGTCTAACACTAGGTCGATATGCATTAAGTATAAAATAACGAAAATGACTAAATCTAGTCGTCCGCACCCAAGTGTGACTTGGACACACAATATAAACAAAATAACAAGTAAGAGAAAGAAATATGCACTAATAAAATATACTAAAAATAAATAAGCACAAACAGAAGCTATGGCAAGGTATACTTGCCTGTGGTTTGAGAAAGGCAATCCAATAGTCGCAAGCAGCAACACCAAAAACTCACAATTTATAGATGACTTTGGATGCTGAAATAAACATCAAAAATATTTTTGGTGTAAAAGATATATCTAGGAAATGCCTGTCCGAAAGTTAAATTCCGGAACAAGGGAAAAATCATAATTTCGGGTCAAAACGATATCCGCCGTTGGACCCGCTTTGCACCAAAATGTATGCCAGTATCTACGGTCTCTAAAGTCGTCGAACTACATGTCTACGAATCCGGTTTGAGGAGACGAACCCAACGATATGTCCAATTTTGAATTCCGATGAGCCGTGCACAAAATCGCCCGTGTATCGGGTTACGAGCCCGCCAATTTTGGCGTTCCGATCAACCTTCTCAGTACCGGACCCAATTGGCATACAGGACCAGCATTTCGATTCGGTTTTGCTGGCATAAGTTTTGTGTCGATCCGACAAACGTGCACGAAGTTATGGTCAAGTTTGCAAAATGCCGATATAGGGATATCTTGACGGATACGCATTGATTTCGTCGCACACACACAACAAAATTGAGTCCCGTCAGTTCCTATACGTCGACAATATCCATATGCGTCTTTTGATGTGTATATTGTGCGACCTCGTCGCCCAGTTTGTTGGGGCGCACGCCGTATCGAGAAAAGTTTTCTGAATTGTACAGTTTTTGAAACAGGTTTTTCTTGATTTTTACAATCGAATAACTTGGTGTATACTTAATGAATTCTTGATCTACAAACTAGGTTTTGCTCTCCTATGGTTTGTCTTGGACTATTCCAAATTAGAATTTGAAAAATTTTCTCAGGTCTACCATGGGTGGTTTTCCAAGTAACGGGTTGAGGCAGCCCTAATACTCTATTTTTGAACAAAAAGGCGCTCGATTTGACTCGAGTTTTCGTTCAAACTACAGGGTTAAAATAAAATCCTTTTGAAGGGGCCTTAAATTGACATGTTAGGAAGGCTTAAAATAAACGTTTAAATAAAATCCTTTTGCAGGTGTATACTTAGTGATTTAAAACATTAGCCACTTGGGCCTTTCCCTTAAGGGACCTTAAATTGACATGTTAGGAAGGCTTTTAGCCATTTACACCCAATCAAACCCTAGCCCACACCACATGGCCGACCAAGACAGCCTCCTCTTGCCTATTTAAGTAAACGTTAGCCTCCTTTCATCCCTCTTTCATATAAACCCAAACCCTAATTTGTGTTCTTCCCCAAATTTGTCCCCTTTCGTTAAATCAATTTCGAATTCAACCAAACCAATTGCAAATCACTCTCCTTGAGTAGAAGAGGTTCTATTGGCTAGCTAGAAAAGATTTGGAGCAATTTGACCATTGGAGATTGGTGGAGATCTAGATCTAGGAGTTTTCATTAAGATTCCAACTCTTAATTGATAAGAGCCTCTAAACCTATTGAATTTCTATTTTCTTTCAATAGATGCATTCATTTAGGGTCCCCTTAGTATTAGGTTAAGTTTGGGTTCAATTCGTGTCCATTTGAGGGCCGTATCATGGATGTATCGCTCCGTATCGGAGAGATATCTCAAGTGTTCGACGAAATGCCACTTAGGATATTTTGTTCTCTAATTTTTGTAAAAATTGTATATTTGGATAGCCTATTATGTGTAGATTACATAAGTGTTTGACTAGGGTGAATTCGAGGTATTTTGGTATGTCAAAATGGACACGGGGACACGCGGCCAGGAATGCACTGGCTACAGTACATCCCTGCTACCGCAGGCCTCGTGTTCACTCGACACGCCTCTATTTCAAACCCTAGCTACTATTTTAGGTAGGGACTGTCTGATAGTAGGCTATGGTCATGGGGTTTCGATTGGTGGAGTTTTTAAACTGTGGTTTGACCTACAGATTTAGCCCAGAGCAGTCGGGGCACTGCAGCCATTGGACACTGCACACTTTGTTTCACACGATACTTGATACTTGCTCTGGACACTTGGACACTCTAAATTGACACATTAAACACAAGTTAGACAACCCATACATTTGGCATTCACACATGTTTTCATTCGACACACTTCTTGGCACATATTCACTATGACATGCTCACTTCACTGCTGTACAATATTGCCACTCTTCATATTTCACTTGTTGACACATAGTTGTACACTCTACTGACACCATGATTCACATTCACATCCACTATTTGACACACTGCACTTTGATTTCTGATGTACAAGTTCACTTTTACATTGACACTGCACGTATCTTGGACACACACATCACTTTGACACATTGCATCTACACTTTTGGTTAGTCTGCACTGAACACATCACTCACCTTTCCCTTCATCTGTATAATAAACCCTCCCCATTTATTCACTTTATTACCAGGACTGTCCTGTCCAGTATCCTGGACAGACACTACCAAAATACAGGCAAATAGCGACTGAATTATTAGCGACGGACAACTCACTCGCCTATTAGTGACTGAAAGGCGACTGATAGGCGACAGCGTAGTTTATTAAAATATATCATAACGTTAGCGACTAACTAGCAACATGGTAGCGACAGATAATGTCTAACGACGGACTAGCGACGGCTGAATCTGTCACTACGTTTCAGTAAAAATCGAAAGAGAGGGTTTTACTAAAAAAATTTCCCTCTCTTCCCCCATCTCTTCCACGATCACCCGACCCCTCCGGCGTTCCCCCCTCCGGCGACCGCCCTTTCGGCGACCCTCCCTCCGTCGACCCGCCCTCCGGCGACCCCCCCTTCAGGTACTCTTTATTCCTCATCTCCCTCTCATTTTCCCCTAATTTTTGGATTTTTGTAATTTTTTTGCTTATTAGGGTTTCCATTATGGGCGAGGGGTTTCGACTAGGTACTTGTAGACGTAGCACGTGTTCTCTACATGTATTATTTCTACGTCTTCAAATGGTAGGGTGCTAACTTGTGCTATTAGATTAAATTGATACTAAATAATTAATTTGTGAGAGAGGTCAATAATCAGTTATTTACCCCCTCGCCCATTTACCAAATCCTATATACCAAGTGTTCGACGAAATATCTCTTAGGACTTTTTAGGCTTTATATTCAAATGTAATTAGGTTTTATTGTTGTATATATACTGTGGATTGTGTGTACTGTTCTATGTAAATTGGTGGTGATTTGATGGGTTAAAATTGCTTAAGGGAGGCTCGAGCCTGTGGATACTTCTCTGTCTGGTATGTCCTGCTATGCAAAGCCATTTATTGGGGTTGTAACATGTTATTTCACATCCTAATCATCCTAATAGCCTAGCCTAACATCTGTGCATTGTCCCTTGGCTCATGGCTGTGGGATATGGCAAATTCTAGCCCCTTCTTATACTTTCATGTCCCATTTCTACTTGTTGTTCTGTTCCCTGTGTGGTGATGTCCTGTATTTTGATATTAGATGCCTACATTACCTCTGTCTCAGACCTTATATGCTTTGTACCATCCTACATTGTTGGGCAGTCTCTATTCATCAAAATTTTGTCTACTGCACACATGCATCTGTCCATTGTTCAGTTCCAGGGTTCTACTTCTAATCTACTTGTAATGATTTGAACCATCCATAGAACACTCTATCCTAATCTCCATTGGCCATTTGCTCGACTGGCCCAATCCATTCATTGTTTTAACCTTACTGTCATGTCCTTGCATTCATGTCAACCCTATGTCACCCTTGTTCAGATATTAAGCTAAAATATCCCATTTCCATAAACTTTTTGTTTTGTGGCTACTGACTACTTCATGACTATTCAGTCATATGTGGATGTTCAATACTTGGTTGATGCACTTCGAAACAAGGCCTTAAGCCCAGTTTTACAAAATATTTTGCCTTGTATTACAGTAAATTGCATACTTGTATTATCTCCTGCATGACATGCCTGCACTGAGCCATGTTCTGAACCTTGCATAATCCACTACAGAGACCAACATGCCCTACATGCATACACTTTATCTGATACACTGCATATTGATGCCTTGCATCCATATTTCACATAGCCTGACCTGTATCAGGAAACTGTATACATAAGATGCATTCATTCATTACCACTGCACCTTGAGATGTCCTGCACTCATCTTCATTGCATTTATCCACTACATATCCATGTATCAGAACTTCCACTTCATACTGCATATTAGGATATCTACAACCCAATTAGTTACTACACATACCCAATTGCATGTCTTGCATACTTAGATATATGTCCTGCTCACTCCTTCATTGCAGTAACCACTGCAATCGAGCCACAGCACATGAGTATCCTGTATTACCTTGATTGAACCCTGTAATGCATTCATCCACTATATATCCTAACATCTGTCCCGCATCATTGCAGTATCAGAAACCCACTTGATGTCTATTTTAGAAGTTAAGCATCTGTCCAGTCCCTCTTATTAGAATTTCATTACTACATTCATTGCTCTATCTTGCATTTGTATGGATTATAATGTTGAACTTTAGGATTTGGATTTTAGACCTTGTTCCAATCCTCACATCATGTTAGTTATCATTCTTTATATTCTGAATTACTCTATATGCCAATCCATAGTAGTATTAGCCTAGGTGCAGCCTCTTGATTGCCCTTCCCTTTTTGTTCAGTCTTTGGACGTCCAAATGTTCAGATACCATAAGAGTTTGTCCTGCATACTGAGGTCCTAGTATGAGGCATCGATTGATACCCAGGGATTCCTCATATTACCTTAGGTTCAGACCCTTAACCTTGCTATAGCCATATATTTTAGTTCACTGTAATCATTTCGATCTACCTTGCATTCCTTGATTCAGTGGTACAGGTTCACCCAGGTATCCCTTGAGTATCTGTCCTTTTGACCTTGAGTTAACCCATATACGTTTGATATACTGTAATTGTCATGAACTGTTCCACTACATCCAACTAGAATACTTCCCTATCCTTGTATTTGAGAATCCACATTCACATGTAGCGGACCTCTGCATCCATCCAGAGCTGTCCTTGTCCAAGTTCAGACTTTAATTGATGCTACTGTCCCACTGCATTTGGATTCAGACTTTGGCTTGACAATGACAGTGGCATGTGAGGAGCCTTACCTATTCTTGGATCCATTAAGTTCAATCCTTTGGAATTAATTGGTCCAGTCCCTATATCATTTTGATGTTCAGTCCATGAGTGGGTTTTGATATCAGACTTTAGAAGACTTGATACTTAGCACTTTCATGTAGTTTTGTTCTTTTGACTTAACTGGCCAATCCACCTTAAGTTTCCTGTTCCTGCATTCCTTTGGTTCAAATCCTTCACGTAGGAGTACCATGAGTATATTTGGCCACTGTATTCATATACATATTAGCCACTGCACTACCTACAAGTGCAGTTCCAGAATGCATATCCCTCTATGTTCCGCATATTACATCTAATGTACTTAGCCTGCAGATGTATTTCATTGTACCTGATTTATACAAGCCTTGCAATGCATCATCTGTTCACAATGATCACTACACACATAGTTAGTAACCTGCATTTGGTATCTTCATTACCTGTCTTGCTCTTGCCTGGGTTCAGTTACCAATTTATGGGGCTCAATGATATACATTATGTAATGTTGGGTATGATTGGGAGTTTACCTGTATACAATATATAGGGTACATGTATGATGTACTTTATATTCATACACTTGGAGTATATTGTTGTGATATCTTAGAGTATGGGTTATAGTATACTATATATGTATACCTATATGAGTCTTGGTTATGGTATAGTTAGATTTTGGGATTAGTAAATAACTGATTGTTGATGTCTCTCTCAATTAAATTTACTTATGCCAAGTCTTTTGGGCATATCAGAGTTATAGATCTTTTCGAAAATCTAGTATAATGCTGATTGCCTCAAAAGGCTTGCATAAGTAAGAGTGTATAGAGTGTATATCGTAGGCGGATGAGTGTATAGAGTGAGCCTCCCTACTCCCCTTCTTCTCATTCGGGTCATGAGACATCCTATTCCGCATCATATGATATACATCTCAACCAAAGCGTGGAGAAGTGTGAAAATATTAATATTAACCAAGGATCAGTATCGGAATCAGTATCACCATGAATCTTTTAGCTTGTTCTAACAGAGCGTAATATAAAACCAAACGTTAAGTAGTGCTTCATATTCACAATATTAGAATGTGAAGCTCTGATTCACACTTTTGGTTTTATATTATGCTCCGGTAGAACAAGCCATGAGATTCATGATGATACTGATTTCGATACCGATCTTTGGTTAATATTAATATTTTCACACTTCTCTACTCTTTGGTTGAGATGGATATCATATGAGAGAGTCGAATGAGAAACAGGGGAGTAGAGGGGGGGGAGGGGGCCTTCTGAGGACGCAGAGGACGTCTAAGAGTCGAGTTTGTGTGTATAATCATTTGATAGTATCCATGTTAAGAAAGTGTAAAAAAATTAGATAGTATCATGTGTCAGGGTGTGTGTGTGTGTCTAGGAGTCGAGTTAGGACTGAGTATCAGGTTCAGGGGGCAATATACGTATGGGGGCTTATCTAGGGACAGAGTCTCAGACAGAAAGGAAATGTGTATGTATTAGTAGTTAGGTTTTATGTATCGAAAACATATGCATACCTCGGTTACATATAGCAAGTGTGAAGTATACAGAATTGAAAATATGTGTATTACATATGCATTTTTAGATTTGCCTATGGCGGGAGACGGACATGGACATGGACGTGGACATTGACGATTGCAGTATGGGTCTGGCTCACGTCCGGCTCCTTTGGAGCGTCCAGGCCGTCCACCTGTCGACGAGGACGAGTTCCTAGATGTTCATGATGGGTTATCTCCGGACGCGGCCCGTTCATCGGTCGGGGGAGCTACTCCTTCGGCCAATACTCTGACGGCTACTCCGACGACTACTCCGGCCACTTCTACCCCTACGGCCGCTCCTATTGCGGCCAATCCCTATCCGGACTTGGTGGTCGAGCGCGGAGTCTACAGACGACGCGTAGGAGATCCTCCGACGTTACCGGAGCGCCCAGCCGACGTCCATCTTTCGGAGTTGTGGGCCGATGGGCAGACGTAAGTATTTGTTTTTTAGTTTATTGTAAATTCATATATTTATTCATATATTCTTCATAGTAGCTGATGTCGTACATTGTTTTCTTATCTCAGGTTTTTTTCAATTTGCGCCTGGCGAGATCTAGGCGAATTGATTCGCCATAATATCCATGGGCCGTACCTGAACTTCAGCGACATCCCGGCGGAGACGTGGTTCGTTTGGCTTGACGCGCTGAGGGTATGTATAATGGTCTTTCTTTACAATATGTATCAAAAATTTGTTCATTCATGTGCATTTATCTTATTTGCAGGCGTCGTACTAGTGGCCGGAGCATAGGGACTATGTCATTCGGAGGTGCTACAAGATCGTATCAAGCAAAAGGATACGTGACATGATCCACGACCAGAAGGCGCTGGAGAGCCTGAGAGGTAGTGGATCAGAACATGGGTGCAAGGAGTGGCTCAGAGCAGATTTCTAGGAGGAGATGAAGAAAAAATGGAGACCCCGGCCTATCTGGCCAAGTCTGAGAAGGCGAAGGCTGCCCGTGCTAAGGCTGGTCAGCACACGGGTGGTTCGATCCCGTGTGCGGAGCACGTGCGCCGATTGGTGAGTATTCTATTAAATTGTCAAATTTTTAAGTCTTAAACTCTACAAAATGAGTATCAATTTATGTTTAATTGTACAAGCGCGAGGAGGTCGCCGGGAAAGACAGAGATTCGGACACCGTCGAATTCTCCACAGTCTTTACGCATACCCACAAGCGCAAGAGCGATGGGAAGCTCGTAGATGAGCGGGCCGCCAAAGCTTATGTAAGTTTTTTTATTCTTTATATGTATTACATTTTTATAATTGTAGATGATCGTTCTACGAGTATCGATATCAGTACCCCATACTTATATAGTAATGGGCCGATACCGATTTCGATTGCGATATCGATACTAATAGGAATGGTCCGATACTCAGAGTATCGGTATCGGGCCATTCCTATGTGAGTATCGGTATCGATCTATTACTATATGAGTATGAGTATCGGTATCGGCCCATTACTATGAGTATTGATATTGGTATCGGTATCGGTATATTACTATGAGTCTTTATATTAACTCTAAATTTAATTACGTTTATATAATATAGGAGGAGTTTGAGAGTCGGGTCGGTGAGGGAGGTGAGGGAGGTAAGGGGGCTGGACCTAGCCAGCCGACTGATAGGAACAAACAATGGGTAGATATGGTCGAAGTAGGGAAAGGCGGCAGCATATACGGTATTGGATCGTTTGCATCCCAGTCGTCCATCGTTTCCAGAGCTCCACCTCCACCTCCACCTCCAACTGTACTAGTACTTTCCATCGACGGTGCTGCCGTCTACGACCAGGTCACTATTACCCGTATATTATGGGATTTACAAAATTACATATACGATAGTGCATGAGCTTCTACTCCGACACCTATAGTACCGGTCGTTTCGGCTCCGACTGCGGATCCGGCGGTTCAGACTTAGATCGACTCAGCTCCGCTACAGCCTCCAGCACATCTGGCTACAGCACCTCCGGCTACAACACCGACGAATCCAGCACTGACTTCGAGAGTTCCTCTGTCTCGGGAGGATTTCGAAGACGCATTGCAAAATGTGCTGGGTAGCTACACCGACCCGCCGCCTCCTCCGCCGCCGTCGACGTAGATATTGTTTGAAAACTGTTTGTATTTGGGAACAATTTGGAAAACTGTTTCTAAACTGGAAAACTGTGTATTTGGAAAACTGTTTATATTTGGAAAACAATTTAAAAAAACTGTTTGTATTTGGAAACTGTTTGTAAACTTTTTATTTGGAAACTGTTTGAATTTGGAAACTGTTTGAAAACTGTCTGTATTGGAAACTGTGTATTTGGAAACTGTGTATTTGGAAACTGTTTAAAAACTGTTTGTATTTGGAAACTGTCTGTATTGAAAACTGTTTATATGACTTTATATTGTGTGTGTAACTGTCAACATGGATGTGGAGTGCAGGAAAAACAAATATAGACGCACAAAATTGTATTTAGTGATGGGACAGTGACGGAACGTCGACGGAATATCTGGAAAATTGCATTATAGCAACGGAATAGCGACGGAATATCTGGAACATTCCGTCGCTAAGGTTCTGGAAAATACAGATTTTAAGTATAGCGACGATATAGCGACATAACCGGTTCATCGCTACAAGCATGTCCGATACCAATAGCGTATCGGAAACACTTTAGCGACGTACTTTTCCATTGCTATACCGTCACAAACTAGCGACGAAATTTTTGACGGTAGTTAGTCGGTGAAGGTAGCGATGGAATTTTCGTCGCTAATACGATGCAATTTGTAATAAATAGCGTGTCGCTAAATTCGTCACTAATCAGTCGCTATTTTCGACAAACTAGTGACTGACTGAAATTAGCGACACTGACTGAAATTAGCGACACGTGATTTCCCGACAAACCGTTTCCGTCGCTGATATGTCGCTATTTGGCTTTAGCGACGGAAAAACGACTTTTAGCGACAGAAAAACGAATTTTAGCAAAGGATACCGCCGTCGCTAAAAGCCTATTTTTTTGTAGTGAGATTTAGGGATTTGCATGTATATGTATTTGAGATGATTTTTGGGCATTTATATATGATGGGTTAACATATATATGGATATGAGGATGAGTGATATATACAATGTATGCTATAAATGTATGTATGTTATATATATATATATATATATATATATATATATATATATATATATATATATATATATATATATATATATATATATATATATATAAATATATGGTTAAGTGTCTGAGCCATTAGGCTTGTGTGAGTTGGCATATGTATATATATGATAGATATTGGGTGTCTTGATGTGTCAGTGGTGAGGGGGGTCGGGTTCAGGTCAGTATCTGAGGTCTGGGTCTTGGTATCAGAGTTTGGGTTAGAGTATCATTGGTTAGTTGATGTTATATCAACTTGAATGTTAGTATCAGATCATTAATATGATATCCCTCCTATTTTGTTTGCTTTAGTCACAGACACTAGATCATTAGTGTACAGATGCATATAGGGGGTGTATCGGCAAGGGTTTATGAAATTTGGATATAGGTTTCATGGTGATGGAGTATGTATCAGTGATGAGGAATGGGACCTTATAGCAGATTTAGAGATAGAGTGTATGTATGTTGTATAGGCACACATATGTAGGTGTCCCCAACTTAGAGTTCAGACCCTTAGTTACATCAGTCCACCCTTCTTATGTTTTGGTCTGTTCTGCGTACATAATTATGTATATAGTCGAGAGTGGCATGATAACTAGTGATATTATAGGTAAGGGTGAGTCTTAGTGTCATTCATGTGTTTGAGCGTGTCAATGTTTTAGAGAGTGGTTGTGTGTTGTATGCTTGGTGAGGTGAGATAGTATGATAGAGGGAGTGCCCATGTTGTGTTAAGGTGTCAAGGATGCAGCAGATGCTAGGGAGCATAGAGGTTAGCAGTAGCAATAGGTTTGAGGCTATTTACTATATCATTTAACTGCTATGTTATATATATGTATGTATATGGCGTAGAGAGTCTTAGTAGCAGTTTCAATACTTGTGATGGAGGGGAGTTATGGTATTAGTTGACAGGTTGAAAGGCAGGGCATGATCTTGTCCTGCACAGTATGGTAGATTAGAGTGGTAAGAGAGATATTAGGTATTTAGGCAAGATTTGCATATGTACCAAGTCTGCTTAATTCCTCTTGGTTCAGTCCCTACTATATTTGTCCTGTCCTACAACCCCTTTTGTTTTAGTTCAGATTACATGTATATAGAAGTCTATCCCCTGTATTACAGTCCAGATTTGAACCCAAGCCCAGTCCCTATTGGTATTGTATAAATCCTATAGTTTTAGATATCAATTAAGTAAAAGGTTATGATAGCTAGTAAGTAGGCCTATTAACTCAGTTAGTTTGAGTATCCAAGTTAAGTTGTGAGAGTGAGAGATTAGAGTGTAATGTATTGGCAAGTAGGGATTTTAGGATAGTTAGAGGAATAAGTGTGTGTGTCTATGAGGGGTATCCTGGGTGAGAAGGAGTGTAAAGGGAAGGTATTCATAAGTATTAGTTTTATATTTATCTACCTATCTTATACTGTCTACACACACACACACACACACACACACACACACACACACACATATATATATATATATATATATATATTTTTTCACACACACACACACACATATATATATATATATATATATATATATATATATATATATATATATATATATATATATATATATATAGGGAGCGGATCAAAAGCCCCCCTTAGAAAGCCCCCCAAAAAACCCCCCTCACTCTAATTCGTAATATTAATGTTAATATTAATGTTAATATTAATGTTAATGTTAATATTAATGTTAATATTAATTTTAATGTTAATATTAATTTTTTTTAAATTTTTTATATTAATGTTAATGTTATTGTTAATATTAATGTTAATGTTAATATTAATGTTAATATTAATTTTAATGTTAAGTTTAATGTTAATTTTAGTATTTAATGTTAATATTAACATTAATATTAATATTAACATTAATATTAACATTAATATTAACATTAAATTACGGATTAGAGTGAGGGGGGTTTTTGGGGGGCTTTCTAAGGGTGGCTTTTGATCCGCTTCCATATATATATATTAAAAATATATATATATATATATATATATATATATATATATATATATATATATATATATATATTATATATATATATATATATATATATATATACATATATATTTTGACTCATTCATGTATATAGGCAATATTGTGATATGTAAAGTATATAGATAAGGTGTTATGGTATTTCCTTAGGGCAAGATAATTTCATAAATAAGTTATAGAGTAGCACCAACTACTAGAATAATACATGGATTATAGTTGAGATGCTACTTTAGCCTAGTATTATAATAGTCTAGGTTGACTTGGTTTGACTAAAGGTTGACCAGAGTTGTGTTTGGGTTATATGCTAAAAGCATCACTTTTTTAGTAACCTTATTTCCTTAAATTTTGAATGAGAATCATATGGGCAAATGTTTGCATATTGTATTTGTTGCAAGTATTAATACAAATGTCTGATATTCTATATTGTAGACAATATGGTGTGTGGTGTCACACAGAAGATCATATTATCAGTTCCCTATGGAGTACATAAATAGTTCACAACCTAGATGGACTTGGACAATCTATTGGAAAAGTTGTAGTGTAATCTGGTATTAGTCTATCTTGACTATAGGTTTACACTAGTACACTTTGTGTGGATTGAACAGGACCACTTGATGTTGTTCTTTTTGTTCTGACTACAGAAGAGAACAAACACCTCTGTTATTATGGATGCTTGTGCTCTTAACCCGGATATAATAACGGACATGTATATGTAGTGTGCATTATTTTGACTCATAAAAGAGTGAGATTCATTATGGATTGACAACCTCTATGAATTGGGTAATAACATTGTATGTATGATGGGCTGTTGATTATAAATGGAATCCATGTCCCGATACATCGGGTTGATAATGTCCCCTTAAGGAGCTCATAAGGATTGTCATGTAAACCCTGCAGGTGGATTATATCCGACATGAAAAATAAAGTTGAGCGGTACTACTTAAAGATAAAAGATGTCGAATCAATATAGATGTCAGTAACTTAATTTGATCGACGGACATACGATATCTTAACATGGGGAGCCAAACGAGCATATAATAAAAGGAGCCCACAAATATAGTTTGGGATTAGGGAGGTAGTGCAACAATAGCTCATTAGTGGACTGAGCTATTGTTAATGGCCATGGATTGTGTGTTCGGGCTGAACACGGGATATCCAGATCCGTTATGAGGCCTAACCCTAATTTCTCCTCATGGTCCCTGCCGTAGCCTATATATATCCTCTATTCTCTGGCCGCCATATTACCGATAAGAAATTTGAAATTTTCTCTAAATTCGTGATTCACGTAAGGAGAGAAAGAGAGGGTTGCCAAGGAGAAGAAAAGGTTGGGAGATCATCGCCTACAGGACGTCCAACTCGAGGAAGGAATACATGCAGAAGATCTTGGGGTCGTCCGCTCGAGATTGCCAGGAATTACTTGTCTCCTTTCCGCCGCAGATATAATTCGTGAACCCTAGTTTCCGCCTATGAAAGGTTAGAACACGTATTAGATCTATTTAACTTTCTATCGATCAATACGCACACCAAAGGAAGGATCCTGGGAATCCCCAGTTCTATCAATTGGTATCAGAGCTACTTTGGATCTACGTATTGATTGATACGTCCATGTTGTCCATTAAAACCTGCGCTGTGTAATAGTCGGTAGATGTAGATCTGTTCTAACTCGATTTTGCAGGCATCTTAGATCCAACTATTATGGTCAAATGCATATTTTTTGATTATGTTGTTTAAACCACGGACATGTCATGGATGTTGTTGTTGCTGTGGATGCAATTAAAATCACGAGGGTTGATCGTGCTTATTATTTTAATTTTTCAATCTAGATTATGTGTGAACTCCTTCGGAAGGCATAGGATTGATGTAATTTTAATTATTTTTGATCAATCGTGATGGCGGTGGTGGCTGTTTCTGACGTCGGACGAGATGCTGGTTTTAAGCAGTCCAGAGGCAGACAGATGATTTTCGATGAAGGAATCGACAGCCAAAATCTAAAAAAAATAAAAAATTAGAGCGCTGCCCCGAACCCCGCGACCTGACCGGGCAGGTCGAACCCCGAATAGATCTGCGCAGCGCCAGATTTTGGATTCGGATAGTGGAGGACGGAGCAGCAAAGATGACCATAATAGTTGGATATTTTCTCTTATTTTTGTCATTTTGCTTTTTCTGATTATGCATGTTTATTATTGTGTGGTTATTTTTTTTGAAAAACCAATCCTACATTAATAATGGACAACATGGACATAATATCAACTAGTATAAAAACCCTCATTGTTAAATAACTAAGTGGGAGAGGATATTTATTTATTTTAAATCCTATGGTCTCTATTACTGGTTTGTAGGTGATGTAATTATACTTGCGTGTTGGCTATAGTGCATTCCTCCATATCGGATGAGTATAATTATGGATCACCAGTACAAACTTCCTTAGGGATAATTGTAGAAAGTTACCTAGTATGTGTTCGCTTCTCCATCTGAAGGAACTCATTACAAGGTAATGGACTTAGTATTAAGTAATGGTATACACTTAGATACAAATAATGGTATCCTCTCCATCGGAGTCACTGCTATTATTTGTATGACCAGAGCAAGACCAGCATATTAATTTTATTTGTCATAAAGTTTTGTTAACATGATAGTAAAATTAATAAGAAAAATCTACTTGAATAAAGTTGAATTTGTATACGTCCACACTATCGTGGCATGCTAAATTCATGGTGTTCAAGGTGTTGGTGAATTTCTTATTATTGTTTTGAGGGAATCAATATTTAGTTAATTAAAAAAGTTTTTTTTGCCCTACATAATTTTATTTATGTGATTCTCAGGATTTCAAAAATAGGTTCTTTCAGTCCACTTATGGTGATTCTTAAAGAAAACAAACTTACTGGACCTAATTATATTGACTGGAAACGTAATTTGGATATTGTTCTGACTGCTGAGGAGTACAAATATGTACTTGTTGAGGAATGCCCACCTAAGCCTGATGCTAACTCTGATTAAGAGGTCAAAGAGGCTTATAAGAAGTGGAAAAATGCAGATAAGATGGCGCGGTGTTATATTCTGGCATCTATGTCAAATGTACTGCAACATTAGCATCAGGCCATGGCCACTGCTTATGACATGATATATAACCTCAAGGAACTCTTCGGACATCAGAGTAGAGCAGCTAGGCAGTTTGCTATAAAATGTTTGATGAATACAAAAATGGCTGAGGGTACACCAGCAAGGGATCATGTTCTCAAGATGATGGGTCATATAAATGAGATGGAGATCCTTGGAGCTAAAATCGACGGGGAATCCCAGGTCGATATCATTCTCGGGACTCTGCCTAAAAGTTTTGACAATTTCTGCCTTAATTACAACATAAACAAAAGGTTGTATACTTTAGCAGAACTTGCAAAAGAGCTACAGGATACTGAATCTCTCTTTAGGCAAAGTGGTCATGTTTTTGTTTCTGAAAATGCTTCTACTTCTAAGCCAAAAGGTGGTAAGAAGATGAATAACATTCAGAAACAGGCAAACTCAGCAAAGAAGGGCATGGGACCTCAAGGCGCGGTAAAAAAGTCGAAAGGCAAATGTTTCAAGTGTAAAGGGTCAGGACATTGGAAGACTGATTGTCCATTTCTCAAACAAGGGAACAAAGAAGGTATATCTCATTTACTAGTAGTTGAAAGACTGATTGTCCACAGTCTAGGTTTGACCAAACCCTAGATGTTGACTTGGTTTGACTAAAGGTTGACCAGCGTTGACCAAGAGTTGACTTTGCCTAGAATGACCTAGTATCATGTAGATTGTATTGTATACTTCAGTTATTATATATTGAACACATTATAACCTGTATTGCTCTAAGTAGGATCTTGTGACTCCAGTTCGGACATCTGTATACATCAGTCGCTCAGGGTATTAGGCGAGTACATTTTTTGATAGTGCTTTCATTTACTTGATGATTACTATATTTCAGTTCTAGTTACTTCTATTTGATTCTCTGTCTCAACACGTATTGGCTTTCCTGTTACAACAAGTATTAGTATTCTAGATTCACTCACTCGCAATACATGCATTTGACTCGTCTAGCCTCTATTACTCGAACCACTCACAAGAACCATCTACTCGAAACACCTACAAGTATTAAATGTGCAAATCATACAAGAATCATCACTACAAGCAAGATACCCGTCGTTGATGGGCCCGGTATGCGATGTGCCATATTCAACAAGAACCACCCTACAAGAAAGATAGCCATCGCCGCTTGGCCGAGCGTACGATGTGCTGTATTACTCGTCTGAACAAGAAAGATAGCCATCGCCGCTTGGCCGAGCGTGCAATGTGCCATATTGCTCGTTTGAACAAGAAATATAGCCATCGCCACTTGGCCGAGCGTACAATGTGTCGTATTACTCGTCTGAACAATAAATATAGCCATTGTACGCTTGCCAAGTGTACGATGCACCGTATTTACTCGCTACTCATTTTCATGACAAGAGCATAATATCAAAACACACTGGACTAGTGTCGTGTACTGGAATCACATTTGTTGGCCCATTCCATGGTCACACCCGATTTCGATAATCAACATACACTTTAGTCAATACACAAAATATAGAAAATGCTGCTAATCATTTCAGGATTCATGAAATCATATTCAACGGACGATGTACCACATCAATCAAAGCGTCAACATCATCAAATCTTCTGAAGACTCAGTTCTTATTTTTATTCTGTATTTTATATTTTATTGAGTCTAGGAATTACTTTGTAAAATCAATTTTGGTAATACTGGCTTAGGGTTAAAACTGTCCTTATTTCAAAAGCCTACTTTTACCATTCGTATTTTTATTTACAAATATTTCAAAAACATATTTCGAAAATAGTCTTTTCAAATGATTTTACAAATAACCAAAAACATGTTTGAAAAATGTTTTCGCAAAAGAATTTCAAATATCTCCTGACAGAACTCCAAGCCGAGTTCGGCCCGAGTTCGGTCCGAACTCTGACCGAGTTCGGTCAAGTTTGTATTCAAACTTCTGTTGCCTCCAAATCAGCGAGCAACGTCTCTTTGCGAGATATTTGCACCCGAACTCTTCCCGAGTTCTGCCCAAGTTCGGTTGGTGAAAACACCTATAAATAGAGAAGAACTTTTCGTTTCAAATTATCAATTCATTCGTCATCTTCTCTTCTCTACTACTCAAGTGTTTTCAAAACGATCTAAGATTTTCAAATCTCACCTACACATCTCTTAGCCAAAAGCCAGTACTATCTGAGTTGATTTAGAGTCTTTTGGTTACTCAAGAGTTGTAAAGAGGTCGTTCAAGTTTCAACAACTTTTCTGTTGTGGAGCTGGTCGTGCGCTCGTCACCAAGCACGGTGTTGTGAAGCTGGTCGTGCGCTTATCACCAAGTACGGTGTTGTAAGAGATTGCAAGCTCTCAGTTAAAGCTTGTGCCATAGTGGATTAACATCGAGCAAGGGTACTCGAGACTGGATTAGTCCTCTCAGAGGGATACCAGTATACATTGCTGTGTCACTGAGTTTGAATTCTCTATCTTTATTTACTGTCTCTTACATATCTGCCATTGTTTAATTTTTTAATTGGTGATTATATTCTGCTGCATACACGCACTCTATTCACCCCCCCTCTAGAGGTGCTCAACGATCCTACAATTGGTATCAGAGCTGGTTATATTCTTATATAACATACCCTAGAGAGTATATATATGGCAGCCGTGAAATCTATATTCAACCGTGAAGGGCAATCCATAAATAGACCTCCCCTATTTGATGGAACAAATTACACATACTGGAAAACACGAATGACTTTCTTTCTAAAATCTCTAGATTTTGATCTTTGGTCAATAGTCATTGATGGGTATAAGAAACCACCACCCACAGTGGTTGAAGGTCTTCTTATGGAAAAGCCGTATGACAATTACACCGATGCTGAAAAAGCAAAGCCTAGTCTTGATGCTCGAGCCATCAATGCACTATTTTGTGCAATTGACAAAACCGAGTTCAACAGAGTTTCAACCTGCAAGACGTCTCACGAAATTTGGAAACTCCTTGAGGTAACCCATGAAGGGACTTCCCAAGTGAAAGAATCTAAAATTAGTAGACTGACTCAGGAATATGAATCTTTTAAGATGAAACCCGGTGAGTCAATTACACAGATGTTTACTCATTTCCTTGATATAATTAATCCTTTGCAATCTCTTGGTAAGGATTACAGCAGTCACGAGAAGATTAGAAAGGTACTGCGGGCTCTAACAAAGAACTGGAATCCAAAAGCCACAGCAATTATTGAAGGAAACGACCTCACCACAATGTCGTTGGAAACTTTGATGGGCAAGCTCATGACCCATGAACTCGACTTGCAAGATTTTGAAGAAGCAACACCAAAGGAGAAAACAATTGCCTTCAAAGCTCAAGCAAGAAAACCTACATACAGTGATTCCGATGAAGAATCATCAAGTGGTAATGAACAAGCCCTACTTGTGAAGAACTTCAGGAAGTACCTAAAGTTTACAAGCAGAAAGAAGAAAGATGTCCAAGAAAGCAATGAAGATGAAACCATATGCTTTGGATGTAAGAAGTCGGGGCACATGAAGAAGGACTGTCCAACCACCAAAAAGAGCAGTCCATATGGCAGATCAAGATCAAGCAGAAAAGCTACAACTGGTCGAAAGTATGCCAACACAAGTATCTGGCATGAAAGTGATGCCAGTGATTCTGAAGAAGAGGATAGACCCTGCGGCAATGCAAATGTCTGTCTTATGGCATTTGATAAGGTATCTTCAAACCCTCTATATGATGAATTTACTTTCGATGAGTTAGAAAATGCCTTTAGCGATTTACTTGAAGAACACAAAAATGTGCTTGACAAGTATAAGCAATCTCGAAAAGAGATTAAGGCATACACAACCGAGTTAGCTAGATTGTCCAATCTTATTCAAGATATTAAAGAGACATCTACTACCGGTAACACGGAAGAGATAGCCAAACTCAAGGTAGACTATCATGAGGCTATCCTCACTATTCAAAAGAAAGAAAGAGATTATAGTAAGATGCAAAAGTTGTATGACACAGAGAAGAAGATGCACTTAGTAACAGAACAGAGACTCTCAGTTATGACTGCTAAATATGAAGAGTCTATTGCGATTTCTAAAAAGATAGAAATCAAGTTAGGCAAACAGGAAATGCCTGTGACACAGCCTAATTTTAGTCCTAATGCAAAGCATACACCTAAGAGGACTAAAAACAAGAAAGCACAGAAGAAACACGAGTATCATCATGCTTTCACTTATAGGTTCTCCAAGAAACCAAACAAGCATGTGAACACAGTTTCAACCACATCTGGTTCCAAACTGACTTGTACTTATTGTGGTACACACGGACACATATCACAGTATTGTTTAGCAAAAAAGCTTGTTGACAATCACACTTTAGTCTGGAGACCTAAAACTAATCAGTATGGACCCTTCAGAAAATGGGTACCAAAGGATTCATCTACTTATTTTGTAGGTGGACCCTCAACCCTCTCATGCTAGAAGCAAATGGATCCTCGATAGCGGATGTTCGCGACACATGACTGCTGATGCATCCTTATTCGCTACGCTATCGATGAAGAAAGAAGGATACGCCTCCTTCGGAAATAACTTGAGAGGTGATATTATAGGTAATGGTACTGTAGGTATTTCTCCTTATCCAATAATAAAGGATGTTTGTCTAGTAACTGAATTGAAACATAACCTATTGAGCATAAGTCATTTGGCAGATAATGGTTATGGTATCAATTTTGTGAAAGATAAATGTACTATATATGATATGTCATCTGGTGATCCCGTATATAAAGGGATTAGAGAAGACCACATTTATGTTTTCTTTTTGGAGAATACTAATAATGCAGGAAGGTGCCTAGTAGCCAATCAAGATGAAAGCTGGCTATGGCACATGAGACTAGGACATGCAAACATGGATACTATCTCACGTCTGAATACAAATAAGTTGGTAAAAGGACTCCCTGAGATTCCATTCAAGAGAGATATGGTATGTGCTGACTGTGAAAAGAACAAAGCACATAGGTCTACGTTTAAATCCATCAACGCTGTAAGTACTTCGAGACCTTTGCAGTTGATTCATATGGATTTATTTGGTCCTAGTAGAGTCGCTAGTCTTGGCGGTAAACTCTATGCTTTTGTTATTGTTGATGATTTCTCTCGATTTACTTGGGTTTACTTTTTATCAAACAAAAGTGATGCTAATTTTGAATTTCAGATATTTTGTAAAAAGGTACAAAATGAAAAAGGCTTCATGATTACTCGTATCCGAAGTGATCATGGTGGTGAATTCGAAAATTCTGATTTCAAAAAGTTTTGTGATGATAGTGGATATTACCACGAATTTTCTTGTCCTAGAACTCCCCAACAGAATGGTGTTGTGGAGCGGAAGAACCGAACTCTAAGCGAAATGGCTAGAGTCATGCTTAATCAGCATAATCTTCCTAAATATTTTTGGGCAGAAGCTGTTAGTACAGCCTGTCATATTTTAAATAGGGTGTTAATTCGACCAATCTCGAAGAAAATACCATATGAGCTTTGGTTTGGAAGAATTCCAAACATTTCTTACTTTAAAGTTTTTGGTTGTCGCTGTTTCATCCTGAACACCAAGGATAACTTGGGAAAGTTCGACTCCAAAGCAGATGACGGGATATTTCTCGGATATGCTACTAAGAGTAAGGGATATAGAATTTTCAATAAAAGATCTATGATTGTTGAAGAAAGTATTAATGTTACCTTTGATGAGTTGAATAGTTACAGATCTAGCGACAGTGATGATGAAGATGCACCTAAAAAGACTAAGAAGAGTTCTGAGAAAGATCCTACCCAAGAGGCAAGAACTGATAAAAGTTCCGAAGATGCAGGAACTGAGAAGAGCCTTGTGAAAGGTATGGCCCAAAGATTTGAATCATTGAGATTCAAGCCAGATCATCCAGAAACTCTCATTATAGGTGATGTATCCAAAGGTGTAAGTACACGTTCATCTCTTAAAGATTCTGATATAGCAGCAAATGTCGCTTTTATTTCACAAATAGAACCTAAAAATGTTGATGAAGCTTTTTCTGATGAATTTTGGATTTCTGCCATGCAAGAGGAACTTAATCAATTTGAGAGAAACCAAGTTTGGGAACTCGTTCCTAAACCTATTGGTCAATCGATAATTGGTACCAAATGGGTGTTTCGAAATAAACTCAGTGAAGATGGACAAGTTCTATGCAACAAAGCACGTCTAGTTGCACAAGGTTATAATCAAGAAGAAGGAATTGATTATGATGAGACCTATGCTCCTGTTGCTAGACTAGAAGCCATCCGCATGTTTTGCGCATTTGCATGTTTTAATGATTTCAAACTTTTTCAAATGGACGTGAAAAGTGCATTTTTAAATGGATTTTTGAAAGAAGAGGTTTTTGTGAAACAACCCCCTGGTTTTGAAGATTTTCAAAAACCTGATCATGTCTTCAAGCTTAAGAAAGCACTTTATGGACTCAAACAAGCACCTCGTGCTTGGTATGAACGCCTAAGCGCCTTCTTACTTGATAATGGATTTTCAAAAGGCAAGATTGATACTACTTTATTTATTAAATCCATGAATGATGACATTCTTCTAGTACAAATCTATGTAGATGACATTATATTTGGTTCTACTAATGAACAACTCTGTCACGATTTTGCCAAGTGTATGTAGAGTGAGTTTGAGATGAGTATGATGGGAGAGCTGAACTTCTTCCTAGGACTGCAAATCAAACAACACTCGAACGGAACATTCATCAACCAAGCCAAGTACACGAAGGACATACTGAAAAAGTACGACTTCGAGAATGTAAAGCCAATCGGGACTCCTATGGCAACATCTACAAAGCTTGATGCTGATAAAAGTGGCAAACCTATCGATCAGCGTAAGTATCGAGGTGTGATTGATAGTTTATTATATTTAACTGCTAGTCGCCCTGATATTATGTTTAGCGTTTGCATATGTGCACGTTATCAGGCAAACCCTAAGGAATCACATCTTAGTGCTGTTAAGCGTATCTTCCGATACCTTAAAGGAACTTCTACAGTTGGCTTATGGTATCCCAAAACCAAATCCTTTGACCTTATAGGTTACTCGGATGCGAATTTTGCTGGATGCAAAGTGGACCGTAAAAGTACCAGTGGCACGTGTCATTTCTTGGGAAAGGCCTTAGTCTCTTGGTTTAGCAAGAAACAAAATTTAGTAGCATTATCAACAACTGAGGATGAATATATCGCCGCAGGACGTTGTTGTGCTCAGATTTTGTGGATGAAGCAAACCTTAGAGGACTACAATCTGCACTATACAAATGTTCCTATTTATTGTGATAATACTAGTGCAATTAATCTGACTAAGAACCCTGTTTGTCATTCACGCACAAAACACATAGAAGTTAGACATCATTTTCTTCGTGATCATCAACAACACGGGGATATTTGCTTAGAATTTATTGATACTGTTCATCAACTAGCAGATATATTCACTAAACCATTGGCTGAAGACCGTTTTAACATCTTGAGGCGTGAGCTCGGCATTCTTGAATTCTCGGACTCACAATGCATATGGTAATTAAAACTGTATTTATGACTTGATAATTTATTATTTAACGAAAATTATTTTTGGGGACAAACTTACAAAGGGTATGTCTGTCACCACGGCTACGGTCGAAGCGAAGTGGTATTTAAGAGTTCCCCGGTGAACCTCCGTTAGCTGGGACAACCCCTATAGTTAACCTGAAAATAACAGCAGTTATTTAATAAACCAGTCAAACGTTATTAATTACAACTTTTATTTACCTGACTGCTTTGACAGTCTCGGGATTGCAAGTGGCCGAACTCGGCCCGAACTCTGACCGAGTTCGGACCGAATTCGGACCGAGTTCGGTCGGCACTGTGGTAACTTCCAGAACCGAACAGCCGGCCCTAGAGGCTTTATAATCCAACTTTCCTTCCACTTTTTCTTCACACCAAAACGTGGAAAGCCCTCCTCTTCTACTAGAAGCCTGTCACTACCACATTTCTAGTGTGAGGGTACATTTGTCATTTTTGGGGTAAATAAAATTTATTAGTATTAATTAGAATTTATGGGAATTTTAGAATTTATTTTGGATTTATTTGGACTAGTTTGATTTTTGGCCAGTTTTGACTCATGTAGACCAACCTAGGAACTAACCATAGTTAGTTGGGCTTGGTTAGGTCAAGTGACCCTAGTCTAACCTAGTGTGACTCAAGTTAGTGGTTAGTGATTCATAGAACTTGAATTAGGAATGTAGAAATCAATTGATTTGATAAATGGCTTGTGGTTTCACAAGTCATTTTGTGACTTAGCTAGATTGGACTAACAAAACCTAGCTCAACCCTAACCCAAAGCCAAGTGGTCAGCCACCCTAGCTGAACCTAGAGATTCCTCCATTATAAATATCCTCCTAGTTTTTAGGGCTAGCCTCCCTCCTTAGAAAAAATAGATCCAAGAAGAGAGAGGTGAGTTCTTGTCTTAGTAAATTCATTAAAATTCCATAATAGGTCCTAAAATCTCCAAATTTGTTGCAATAGTTTCTAATGATGATTTTCTTGCTGCTATGAATGTTTGGTTCAGTTTGGATTTGATTTAAAGGATTTGGGATACCAAGTGAGGAGCTAACAAAGGGCTTTTTCCATTGAAACTTCTCAAGGAGGTATCTCTCTCTTTTCTCCATGAAACTCCATGTAGTCTTCACCAATAGGAAGCCCTAAGGGTCCCCCTAGGGTTTGGATAAGATTTGTTCCTGGTGTCGGAGCTTTCGTGTCCGTTCTGGACACGTATCAGTGTCCATGCTTGGTGTTCGACGAAATGCCTCAAAGGGCATTTCGATCGATTTATTTCATTCTTTTTGAATAGGAATGTTAGATTTGATGTTGTCTTTTGATTCTTGTGATTGAGTTTTAGTGTCGTGTCATTTTTGTGTCGCTTTGGTGACTGGACACGTGCGTGCACACGTCGTGTGCTGCTGTAGGGAGTCCCCTGCTACTCGGGGGCAAGATCTCCCTGGACACGACACTTGGACACAAATAATTTGAAACACACTATGGGGCAGTGTCTGTCATGACACTCCCCAAGTGGCACGACTTCTCGTGTCGTGTCGAGGGTGCACAACACGCCATACTGGTTTTACACTGAGTCTGTGTACTCGTGTGAATAGGCTCTGATACGCGTGTCTAACTTGGACACGCGGACACGAGGACCCAGGACAGGGGGACCTAGACTTAACCCTAGTCTAGGGGTACCCAGGTGCACGAGCACGTGGCCTACCACGTGCTGTGTCGTGTGCACGACACTCGTGCACACGTGCACGAGACTTTGTTCACACACTGTGTCCAAATTGATGTTCTAGGTTTTATTCCAGTTTGGACACATTGTGTCCACTTGGGTGGACACCAATAGTTTGTGTGATATGTATATAATGCTTATTTACATTACCAACCTGTTTTGGGGCATTTTAGCTCGATTTGGATATTAAATCTCAGTTTCCCATTTTACTGATTCTGATTTATCATTCCCTATTCCTATATATTTTTTTCAGATTTCCATTCGAAGTTTGAGCATCATTTTAACTATTTTAATACCGTTAATTAGTTGGTTTCAGACCCTAATCATGTGCTTTTATATGTTATATAGCTATGTGTTGAAATTGGGTTGTTTTGGTTGTATATTGGGTTCGAAATGGGAGTTTCAAAACCTGAAAACTAAATGGACTAAAAACTGGGATTTGATACATGGATTTATTTCCTTTTCTTATTATTCCTGTCACATGCTGAATGGTTGCTGCAAATGCAATCTGAGATTAGGGGTTTAATCAGAAAACTGGGTTTTTGGTTGTGATTACAAAACCTGAGTTGAATCTCAGTTTTCATGTGATGTGGTTTCCCTCTAGTATTTTCAATAACTGTCATTTCCTGTTTTCACTTAACTTGCTGTCCAAATGGTTGAACCTGGAGAGACTCCTCTTCCACTGTCATTATTTTCCTGCACACTAGACACATGTGCACTGTTTTCCTCTTTACTGATTGGGTTGCTTTCCTGTGTAGAGTAATTCCAGGATCTTGTTGTTCCTGCTGAACACTTATACATTGTTGGATAATTCCTGCACACACTTGTTCACTGTCATAATGTATTTCCTGCACATGTTAGCCTAGCACCCACACTCTTTCATTTCTTTCACTGTTGTTATTTCCTGCTGTCCAAACACCATTGCATATTCACACACACTACCTTCCTGTTACACACCCTTATATTACCCTGTTGCACATGCTGTGGTAGCCTGTATTCCCTGCTAACATATACACACACTCCTCTTTAAACCTGTCACTTTGTATTTCCTGCCACATTATCATTTTCCTGCACACACATATACTCTCTCACACAATGTTATACACACACCACACCCTTCCACACATTGTATCCTTGCACACACTTCTTCTTCACTGTTATATATTGCTTTCACTGCTATTGTTCCCTGCACACTGTTTTGTTCCCTGCACTGTCATGTTAATTCCTGCACATTTATTAGCCATGACACACACACACTCTAAATTGTAAACACACACACACATGTTTTCCCCTCCTTTATGCTCTAGTGTATGCATCCTAGAATATGAATGCCTATGGTAGTGTGCTATGCTTTGTGCCTATATGTATGTACCTATAGTATTAGCCTAGGTATTCTTAGTATAGATTCAATAATATTGTATCTATATATATAATGCGTATGTGCTTAGGTATAAGGAGTACTTGAATGGTGTGTTGTCTAGAATAGAAGTATTAGACCTAGTTAGCCTAGTTTAGACTAAATTAGACTTGGTGGACCTAGTTGACTTCTAGGGTTGACCAGAGTTGACCAAGAGTTGACTTTGGTCTAGATTGACTTAGAATCATATAGAATGCATAGTAGGACTCCATTTTGATATTCTGGACTTGTTGTGACTTGTGCTGTTCTGATTAGGAGCCAGACACCACTCCTTGGACAGTACGTTTCATACCGGACACTCAGTTACAGGTGAGTACATTTTCTGATCATTTCATATCCTGCTTAGAATTATTACCTGCAGTAGATTACTTTACTTGTGCTGTCACGACATTATCACGGATTAGTACTATACGGATCTCTTCATGCGATGTTATCCCCCTCGGGAGCATCGAGTACATTATGTCATGTGCGTTTCACTTTTATCAAGTACTCCTGTGCTTTCACCATACATGTACACTCTTGTGAATCATGTACTCTCATGTTCACAGAGCTTTCATGTATACTATCATGTGCACCCTATATGGGCTCCCATGTGATATTATGTACAATAACATAACCTGTTTAGATCCTTGTGTATTAATTGGGAAAACGGGGGAGTGCTAGTAGTCATGTGAACAATTCTATAGTAGTGTAGATCATGTACAACTCTTTAGTGTAGATCATGTACAAATTTGTTTCGTTCACCTGTGCTATCCTGTACTCTACATCACTAGCCACTCTTAGTTCTCTACTTATAGTAGATATTTCTATTACAGTTTTCTCTCTCTATTACATACTGTATTCTTCAGCACTTGTATCTTACTTTACTGCAAGTTTATATTTTCTAACCTGCAATGAATTGTTGAGATGTACTGTGCTCGCTCCTGTCCTGACTGGACCTGTTGAAAATATTACAGAGGACGAGGAGGAGGCTTGCCTGGACACCTACTACGGGGCAGCCTTAGATGACACCTGTGAGCTGGACCCTCAGGAGGATCCAGCAGTAGCTGAGGACTTTCCCCCGACTGCCTAGACTAGATTAGCTAGCTTGTTCTTCATTTGTAGTATTGAGACATATTCTAGTTAGACTCTTATTTGGAGCTCAGTTGTATATATTCTTTTATCTGAGACTTGTACTGCTGGGATTATCTTAGACTACTGTTTTATCTATTTCATTTCCTTGAGTTCTATTCATATCGTGCTATATCTTCCTTAGTTGTGATTGAGTTTCTATTGCTATGTCACCCCCATTCGGGGAGTATAAACTGTTTAGATATTTACATTGCTAGATGTTGTGACCTAGGACAGCGTTCTACCGTCGACACTGCGGCGTAGGCTGGACGTATTCACGTCTCGTGCCCTTACTCTAGGGTACGGGTCGTGACACGTTTTTAGTGGTGGCCCATGCAGGTCTAGACTAGAAGTGTAGTGGTACTCGAACTAGAGTATCACTGTAGCCTGCTATAGGATATAGGACGTTAATTTTAAGATACTCAATCACTTTAGGAAAATTCCTTTTATTGCCATCTAAATCCTTTTGTCTGCTGATCCTTTGAATTATAATTGTCCGCCTTTGTTATATCGCTTCTTTCTCAGAAATTGATACTCTTGTTTGTCTATCTTCAGGATGGTAGAGACTCGTTCACAGCGTGCCGTCCATGAGGATGCTATAGAGGGGACTGCTACCTCTCAGCCAGCACGACGAGGCCAGGGGACTGCAGCTCTTGTCACCTCAGCTCGTGTTGAGACCTCGGCAGCCGCAGCAGGGGGTATACACCCACCGGCTGGGAGGCTGGACCCGGACTTTCCAGAGGATCCTTTCCAGCCACCACCGCCTCCAGGACATGTGGACGCAGCTCAGATGTTCGCATATTTTCAGCAGTTCATGGACCGGCGGCAGGCTCGGCAGGACAGAGGCATGGAGTTAGCCGTCACGACAGCCGTAGCTCGACCAGTGGTGCAGCAGCAGAGGACACCAGGGATCGAGCAGTTCCAGAAGATGAGCCCCAGAGACTTCATGGGGACAGAGGGGATCCTGTATGCCGACGAGTGGATCGAGCATATGGAGGAGATCTTCCGCTTGGCCAGGATTCCAGCAGACCTTCAGATCGAGGCTGCAGCTAGCCGGATGCGAGATCTTTCTCGCACCTGGTATCAGTCGGACCCCAGGGTGGCGGTACCAGGGCAGACTTGGGAGCAGTTCAGGGGCTTCTTCAAGAAGAAGTTCTTCCCAGATTCAGCAGTCAGAGCCTTGGAGACACAGTTTGAGAGCTTGGTCCAGGGGAGCCTCTCAGTTGAGGAGTATGCGGGAGAGTTTGGCCGTCTCGGCAGGTTTGTTGAAGGGTTGAGTGAGACGGCGAAGGCCCAGAGGTTCCGGAAGGGTCTGGTCAAGGAGGTCAAGTCCCTGACCAAGGGAAACAGAGATGCTACATTTGAGGAGATCTTGACGGGAGCCCTGCTAGCAGAGGATGATCTTGAGCTTAGGCTCAAGAGAGGGAGAGACCCAGTTGGGGGCAGTAGCAGCAGCGGGGGCCAGGCCAAGAGGCCTCATTTTCAGCACCAGCAGTCGAGGCAGTTTCAGTCGCGGCCGATTCAGCAGAGGTCGGCTGACCAACAGCAGTTTCAGCATCAGGCACCCAGGCACTAGACAGTCAGTTGCACCTTCTGCAAGAAGCCTGGGCATGTCTTCAATGAGTGCAGAAAGAGGCTCGGGAGGTGCCTTCTTTGCGGAGCGGCAGATCACCAGCTGAGGGATTGTGCTAGGTCTGGGGGACGAGCAGCCCAGGGAGGAGGAGCCAGAGCAGCAGCAGGCCAGCAGCGGGGACCAGCCCTGCCGACTCAGCAGCAGAGGTTCGTCCAGCACCAGCAGCAGGCCAGGGGAGGCCAGCAGGGGCGAGCTTTCGCCATGGCAGCAGAGGATGCGGAGGTCATCGGAGAGCTGATTGCAGGTTTGATTCTTCTCGACTCCAGTCCAGCATTTGCATTGTTTGATTCCGGTGCATCGCATAGCTTCATTTCAGTATCTTTTGCGATTAGACACGATATCATAGCTGAATCGTTGCCTAGGACTTACAAGATCACGACCGGGGGTGGTATTATCCTCGTGAGTGATGTTTGTAAGGGTCGGAGGGTAGTTTTGGGAGGCCGTGAGTTGGAGGTGAGCCTGCTCGTAATCCCATTGCCGAACTACGATATAGTACTAGGCATGGATTGGTTGAGCAGGCACCACGCCAGCATCGATTGCAGAGGGGGTAGAGTTCTGTTCAGAGCGCCGGAGGAGCCAGAGTTCGAGTACTCCAGACGTCAGATAGAGCAGAGCAGCGGAGTCTTCTGTGGAGTCTCGGTCGAGGAGCAGACGATTCCACACCCCTTGATAGCAGAGTATATAGATGTTTTCCCGGAGGAGTTGCCGGGACTGCCACCAGACAGGGATATAGAGTTCTCGATAGACTTGGTTCCAGGAGCGGAACCCATCTCTCAGCATGTCTATCGGGTGAACAACAGCGAGTTGGTGGAGCTGAAGAAGCAAGTGGATGAGCTACAGGACAAGGGCTTCATCCGTTCGAGTTCGTCGCCATGGGGTGCACCAGTGTTGTTTGTGCCGAAGAAGGATGGGTCAGTACGCATGTGTATTGACTATAGGGCACTCAACAACCTCACGATCAAGAACAGATACCCACTGCCACGGATCGACGATCTGTTTGACCAGTTGAGCGGAGCTCGGGTATTTTCCAAGATTGATCTGAGGTCGGGATATCACCAGGTGAAGGTGAAGGGGGAGGATATTCCCAAGACCGCTTTCAGGACGCGGTATGGGCAGTTCGAGTTTTTGGTTATGCCGTTTGGGCTAACCAATGCACCCGCAGTGTTTATGAACCTTATGAATAAGGTGTTCCATCAGTATCTGGATCAGTTTGTAGTAGTGTTTATTGATGATATCTTGATATATTCCAAGACTGAGGAGGAGCACGAGGAGCATTTGAGGATAGTGCTGGAGATTCTCAGGAAGGAGCAGCTTTACGGGAAGCTCTCCAAGTGTGAGTTTTTCTTGGACCGGGTGGATTTCTTGGGGCATGTGGTGACTGGAGATGGTATCTCAGTTGACCCCAAGAAGATTGTGGCAGTTGAGGCATGGACAGCGCCGACTTCAGTTGCAGAGATCAGGAGCTTTCTGGGGCTGGCAGGATATTATCGGAGATTTGTGCAGGATTTCTCCCGGGTTGCAAAGCCGTTGAAACGGTTGACCCGGAAGGATGCTGAGTATGTTTGGTCAGAGGAGTGTCAGGCAGCTTTTGATGAGTTAAAGAAGCGGCTGACGACAGCTCCGATTCTGACGTTGCCTTCAGGATCAGGTGGATTCACTATTTATAGTGATGCTTCAGGAAAGGGGCTGGGTTGTGTGTTGCAGCAGCACGGGAAGGTAATTGTCTATGCTTCCAGGCAGTTACGTCCACATGAGAAGAATTACCCTACCCACGACCTGGAGCTGGCAGTAGTGATTTTTGCTTTGAAGTTGTGGAAGCATTATCTGTATGGTGAGCGGGTGGAGATCTTCACAGATCACAAGAGCCTAAAGTATGTGTTCACTCAGAAGGAGTTGAACATGAGACAGCGCAGATGGTTGGAGTTGATGAAGGACTTCGACATTGCACTGCAGTATCATCCAGGGAAGGCCAACGTGGTTGCCGATGCCTTGAGCAGGTATCCGACAGCCATGTGTTTGACCATGGATCGGCATTTGCTTGCCGACTTGGAGAGCATTGGGATTGAGGTGATCGTGCCGGGAGTGCAGATGCAGCTATGGGGGATGCAGATACAGTCAGACTTGATAGACAGGATCAAGGCGGCCCAGTTCGGGGATGTGGCTTTTCAGAGTATCAGAGAGCAGATCAGTATAGGAGTGGGGGATCCTGAGTTCTCACTTGCAGAGGATGGTGCCCTGAGGCACGGTGGCAGGTTATGTGTGCCTAGTGGGGAGCTCAGAGAGCAGATTATGCAGGAGGCCCACAGATCTCAGTACTCTATCCACCCGGGTGCCAACAAGATGTATCGAGATCTGCGGGAGCATGTATGGTGGTCAGGAATGAAGCGGGAGGTGTCCTACTTTGTAGCGAGGTGCTTGGTCTGTCAGCAGGTCAAGGCAGAGAGACAGAGGCCCGGTGGATTGTTGCAGCCGCTGCCCATTCCCGAGTGGAAATGGGAGCATATCACGATGGACTTCGTATCAGGATTGCCGCGTACTCCAGGAGGGAAAGACACGATTTGGGTCATCGTGGACAGGTTGACCAAATCGGCCCACTTCTTGCCATTCAAGGTGGGTACGTCTACAGAGAGGCTGGCGGAGATGTATATGCGGCAGATAGTCAGGATCCACGGAGTTCCGGTCAGCATCGTCTCAGATCGGGATAGACGTTTTACTTCCCATTTTTGGAGGAGTCTGCAGACCAGCTTGGGCACTCAGCTCAAGTTTAGTACTGCATACCACCCCCAGACGGACGGACAGTCAGAGCGGACTATTCAGACCCTTGAGGATATGCTGCGGACGTGCGTCCTGGACTTTAGAGGTTCTTGGGAGGATCATCTTCATTTGGTGGAGTTTGCCTATAACAATAGTTTCCAGGCCAGCATCGAGATGTCACCTTTCGAGGCTCTGTACGGGCGTAGGTGCCGTACACCCTTATCCTGGGATGATGTTGGTGAGCGAGCCTTGCTGGGGCCAGAGATGATTGTGGATGCGGCCGAGAAGGTGAAGCTCATCAGGGACAGACTTCGCGTGGCGCAGGACAGACATCGGCACTGGGCCGATAGCCACCGGAGGCCCTTGGAGTTTGAGGTACAGATTAGAGTAGGATTAGATTTAGGTTGTTGTTTGTGATTTTTGATCATGTTTGTTATTTATTTTAATTGAGACCTTGCTTGTGATTAGGTCGGAGACCAGGTTTTCTTGAGGATATCTCCGACTCGTGGTATGATACGTTTTGGTGGAGGCGAAAAGCTTAGCCCGCGCTTCATCGGCCCTTTCGTTATCAGCGGGAGAGTCGGTGACGTGGCTTACAGGCTAGACTTGCCGCCTGCACTTGTGGGGGTCCACAACGTATTTCATGTATCACAGTTGAGACGGTACGTGGCTGACCCTAGCCATGTGCTCGATCATTCGGAGATTGAGGTGGGCCCTTCTCTCAGCTATCCAGAGCAGCCTGTGGAGATTCTGGATCGACGGGAGAAGGTTCTGAGGAACCAGGTGATACCCTTGGTACGCATCGCATGGAGGCATCATTCTCCAGGAGAGTCTACCTGGGAGCGGGAGGATGAGATGCGCGGGCGGTACCCTTATCTTTTTGGACCTTGAGGTATACTTTCTATCCTTCTCATCATTTGTATTTCGCCTTTCAATTTTGAGGACGAAATTCTTTTAAGGAGGGTAGATTTGTCACTACCACATTTCTAGTGTGAGGGTACATTTGTCATTTTTGGGATAAATAAAATTTATTAGTATTAATTAGAATTTATGGGAATTTTAGAATTTATTTTGGATTTATTTAGACTAGTTTGATTTTTGGCCAGTTTTGACTCATGTAGACCAACCTAGAAACTAACCATAGTTATTTGGGCTTGGTTAGGTCAAGTGACCCTAGTCTAACCTAGTGTGACTCAAGTTAGTGGTTAGTGATTCATAGAACTTGAATTAGGAATGTAGAAATCAATTGATTTGATAAATGGCTTGTGGTTTCACAAGTCATTTTATGACTTAGCTAGATTGGACTAACAAAACCTAGCTCAACCCTAACCCAAAGCCAAGTGGTCAGCCACCCTAGCTGAACCTAGGGATTCCTCCATTATAAATCTCCTCCTAGTTTTTAGGGCTAGCCTCCCTCCTTAGAAAAAATAGATCCAAGAAGAGAGAGGTGAGTTCTTGTCTTAGTAAATTTATTAAAACTCCATAATAGGTCCTAAAATCTCCAAATTTGTTGCAATAGTTTCTAATGATGATTTTCTTGCTGCTATGAATGTTTGGTTCAGTTTGGATTTGATTTGAAGGATTTGGGATACCAAGTGAGGAGCTAACAAAGGGCTTTTTCCATTGAAACTTCTCAAGGAGGTATCTCTCTCTTTTCTCCATGAAACTCCATGTAGTCTTCACCAATAGGAAGCCCTAAGGGTCCCCCTAGGGTTTGGATAAGATTCGTTCCTGGTATCGGAGCTTTCGTGTCCGTTCTGGACACGTATCAGTGTCCATGCTTGGTGTTCGACGAAATGCCTCAAAGGGCATTTCGATCGATTTATTTTATTCTTTTTGAATAGGAATGTTAGATTTGATGTTGTCTTTTGATTCCTGTGATTGAGTTTTAGTGTCGTGTCATTTTTGTGTCGCTTTGGTGACTGGACACGTGCGTGCACACGTCGCGCGCTGCTGTAGGGAGTCCCCTGCTACTCGGGGGCAAGATCTCCCTGGACACGACACTTGGACACGAATAATTTGACACACACTATGGGGCAGTATCTGTCATGACACTCCCCAAGTGGCACGACTTCTCGTGTCGTGTCGAGGGTGCACGACACGCCATACTGGTTTTATACTGAGTCTGTGTACTCGTGTGAATGGGCTCTGATACGCGTGTCTAACTTGGACACGCGGACACGAGGACCCAGGACAGGAGGACCTAGACTTAACCCTAGTCTAGGGGTACCCAGGTGCACGAGCACGTGGCCTACCACATGCTGTGTCGTATGCACGACACTCGTGCACACGTGCACGAGACTTTGTTCACACACTGTGTCCAAATTGCTATTCTGGGTTTTATTCCAGTTTGGATACATTGTGTCCACTTGGGTGGACACCAATAGTTTGTGTGACATGTATATAATGCTTATTTACATTACCAACCTGTTTTGGGGCATTTTAGCTCGATTTGGATATTAAATCTCAGTTTCCCATTTTACTGATTCTGATTTATCATTCCCTATTCCTATATATTTTTTTCAGATTTCCATTCGAAGTTTGAGCATCATTTTAACTATTTTAATACTGTTAATTAGTTGGTTTCAGACCCTAATCATGTGCTTTCATATGTTATATAGCTATGTGTTGAAATTGGGTTGTTTTGGTTGTATATTGGGTTCGAAATGGGAGTTTCATAACCTGAAAACTAAATGGACTAAAAACTGGGATTTGATACATGGATTTATTTCCTTTTCTTGTTATTCCTATCACATGCTGAATGGTTGCTGCAAATGCAATCTGAGATTAGGGGTTTAATCAGAAAACTGGGTTTTTGGTTGTGATTACAAAACCTGAGTTGAATCTCAGTTTTCATGTGATGTGGTTTCCCTCTAGTATTTTCAATAACTGTCATTTCCTGTTTTTACTTAACTTGCTGTCCAAATGGTTGAACCTGGAGAGTCTCCTCTTCCACTGTCATTATTTTCCTGCACACTAGACACATGTGCACTGTTTTCCTCTTTACTGATTGGGTTGCTTTTCTGTGTAGAGTAATTCCAGGATCTTGTTATTCCTGCTGAACACTTATACATTGTTGGATAATTCCTGCACACACTTGTTCACTGTCATAATGTATTTCCTGCACATGTTAGCCTAGCACCCACACTCTTTTATTTCTTTCACTGTTGTTATTTCCTGCTGTCCAAACACCATTGCATATTCACACACACTACCTTCCTGTTACACACCCTTATATTACCCTGTTGCACACGCTGTGGTAGCCTGTATTCCCTGCTAACATATACACACACTCCTCTTTAAACCTGTCACTTTGTATTTCCTGCCACATTATTATTTTCCTACACACACATATACTCTCTCACACAATGTTATACACACACCACACCCTTCCACACATTGTATCCTTGCACACACTTCTTCTTCACTGTTATATATTGCTTTCACTGCTATTGTTCCCTGCACACTGTTTTGTTCCCTGCACAGTCATGTTAATTCCTGCACATTTATTAGTCATGACACACACACACTCTAAATTGTAAACACACACACACATGTTTCCCCCTCCTTTATGCTCTAGTGTATGCATCCTAGAATATGAATGCCTATGGTAGTGTGCTATGCTTTGTGCCTATATATATGTACCTATAGTATTAGCCTAGGTATTCTTAGTATAGATTCAATAATATTGTATCTATATATATAATGTGTATGTGCTTAGGTATAAGGAGTACTTGAATGGTGTGTTGTCTAGAATAGAAGTATTAGACCTAGTTAGCCTAGTTTAGACTAAATTAGACTTGGTGGACCTAGTTGACTTCTAGGGTTGACCAGAGTTGACCAAGAGTTGACTTTGGTCTAGATTGACTTAGAATCATATAGAATGCATAGTTGGACTCCATTTTGATATTCTGGACTTGTTGTGACTTGTGCTGTTCTGATTAGGAGCCAGACACCACTCCTTGGACAGTACGTTTCATACCGGACACTCCGTTACAGGCGAGTACATTCTCTGATCATTTCATATCCTGCTTAGAATTATTACCTGCAGTAGATTACTTTACTTGTGCTGTCACGACATTATCACGGATTAGTACTATACGGATCTCTTCATGCGATGTTATCTCCCTCGGGAGCATCGGGTACATTATGTCATGTGCGTTTCACTTTCATCAAGTACTCATGTGCTTTCACCATACATGTACACTCTTGTGAATCATGTACTCTCATGTTCACAGAGCCTTCATGTATACTATCATGTGTACCCTATATGGGCTTCCATGTGATATTATGTACAATAACATAACCTGTTTAGATCCTTGTGTATTAATTGGGGAAACGGGGGAGTGCTAGTAGTCATGTGAACAATTCTATAGTAGTGTAGATCATGTACAACTCTTTAGTGTAGATCGTGTACAAATCTGTTCCGTTCACATGTGCTATCCTGTACTCTACATCACTAGCCACTGTTAGTTCTCTACTTATAGTAGATATTTCTATTACAGTTTTCTCTCTCTATTACATACTGTATTCTTCAGCACTTGTATCTTACTTTACTGCAAGTTTATATTTTCTAACCTACTATGAATTGTTGAGATGTACTGTGCTCGCTCCTGTCCTGACTGGACCTGTTGAAATATTACAGAGGACGAGGAGGAGGCTTGCCTGGACACCTACTACGGGGCAGCCTTAGATGACACCTGTGAGCTTGACCCTTAGGAGGATCCAGCAGTAGCTGAGGACTTTCCCCCGACTGCCTAGACTAGATTAGCTAGCTTGTTCTTCATTTGTAGTATTGAGACATGTTCTAGTTAGACTCTTATTTGGAGATCAGTTGTATATATTCTTTTATCTGAGACTTGTGCTGCTGGGATTATCTTAGACTACTGTTTTATCTATTTCATTTCCTTGAGTTCTATTCATATCGTGCTATATCTTCCTTAGTTGTGATTGAGTTTCTATTGCTATGTCACCCCCATTCAGGGAGTATAAACTGTTTAGATATTTATATTGCTAGATGTTGTGACCTAGGACAGCGTTCTACCGCCGACACTGCGGCATAGGCTGGACGTATTCACGTCTCGTGCCCTTACTCTAGGTGCGGGTCGTGACAAAGCCTCTCCTCCTCCATATTAGCAAGGGTTTGACGAGTTCCAGTGGGCGGTCATCTTCCTTCTTCTTCCTTTTTTATTTGAAGGAATTTGCTATCCATCTCCTCATGGCCCCCAAGCGTCAAGGAAGAAACTCTTCCCAAGGTGCTTCCTCATCCTCTAACTATACCCCTGCTAGTCTCTTTAGTCCAGCTAGACCTAGAGATCCCGAAGAGTACGATTCTACTTTGTTTTCCGACAAAGACTTCTCGGATCTCTGGTTTGATTCTTTCTCTAGTCGTCGTATTTGCTCTGGAGCCTTCGTTAACTTTACTACTTTCTTTGAATATGCTCCAATCTTTAACCAACTTGGATACCGCAATTTTTCGAGGTCCAAGAGAGCATTTATGACAACGCCGTTCGCATGTTTTACTGCAATCTGCAGGTAAAACCTAACGGTAATTTCTATTCTTGCATTGCTGGGCAAAAGTTAGAATTTAGCGCCACTGATATCAGCGAATACTTTCATATTCCTGATCTTGGTGATGCATTAGTTGACATCTACCACATTCAGTTCCCTGCCGATGTCACTTTGGCTTCCTTTAGGGAATTAGTCTGTCACCCTAACCCTCCTCCCCAGAGAATCTTTTCCAAATATCTGAACCAAACATTTTATGAACTTCATCGTATGGTATTTTCTGCTCTTCTTTCGAAGAAAGGATCTACTGATGAAGTTACCTTTTTGGAACTTTCTGCTCTATATCACATCCACTTTGGCATTCCATTCTCCGTTCCTAAAACTATGATGAACTGGATGCTTAACTGCAAAAATGCAGGCAGGAATCTAGTTTATCCGATGCACCTTGCTTCGATCTTTCGACGTTTCGAGATTGATCTTGAGACGTGTGCCATCTCCTCTCCACCTGTTGAGCTGATTCGTTCTCGTCGATTTCCTGCACCTCCTGGAGCTGCTCCTGCTCCAGCTGCTGATGCTGAGGCCCCTGCAGCTGATGCTCCACCTGCTCCGGCCCCTGCCCCAGGATTCGATCAGACTTTCTACCAGCGCTTCGATGATTTTGTTGCGGTCTCTACGCAACGTCATCAGGACTCAGAGTTCAGGCACATTTCTCAGGCCCAGGTGCTGAGAAATAGTATTGCTGACCTTCACTATAGCCTGGCTCAGGATCCAGTCCATCTGGTCACCATCCTTCCTCACCCGGCTTTCCCTGGTCCTCGATTTACTGATGAGGTTACTTTTTAGTATTTCGACCCGACCACAGCATACTTCCCTCATGATCCTCCAGGTGCGGACGACCCCACGATGTGACGTGGATTCAGCCATGGGATAGTGAATTTTGATTTGATTAGTTGATGCAGTTGATGTAGTAGTTTCATTTCATGTCTAAACTGTTTAGTTAGACATTATCAGTTGTATTTTTTTTCTAGTGGAAACCTCTATGATATTTCAGTTTATTATGAGATAGTTCATTTTATTCCAGTTGTTTCCATATATGTCTATGCTGTGATTATTTTTTTTCTTCACTTTGTCTTGTCTTTTCTATTGTTGGCTTCACGATTTACGGGGGAGCCTATTCATTTTACTACTTGACAAAGGGGGAGAAAAAGAGTATACCAAAGCGGAGATAATTCCAAAAACAAAATCCAAACAAATATTTTTTCAGGTATTTTGATATTTTGTTCTATTTGATATAAATATATTTTGGTATAGACTCAAGTTTGTCAATTATCAAAATGGGGGAGATTGTTGGCCCATTCTATGGTCACACCCGATTTCGATAATCAACATACACTTTAGTCAATACACAAAATATAGAAAATGCTGCTAATCATTTCAGGATTCATGAAATCATATTCAACGGACGATGTACCACATCAATGAAAGCGTCAACATCATCAAATCTTCTGAAGACTCAGTTCTCATTTTTATTCTGTATTTTATATTTTATTGAGTCTAGGAATTACTTTGTAAAATCAATTTTGGTAATACTGGCTTAGGGTTAAAACTGTCCTTATTTCAAAAGCCTACTTTTACCATTCGTATTTTCGTTTACAAATATTTCAAAAACATATTTCGAAAATAGACTTTTCAAATGATTTTACAAATAACCAAAAACATGTTTGAAAACTGTTTTTGCAAAAGAATTTCAAATATCTCCTGACAGAACTCCAAGCCGAGTTCGGCCCGAGTTCGGTCAAGTTTGTATTCAAACTTCTGTTGCCTCCAAATCAGCGAGCAACGTCTCTTTGCGAGATATTTGCACCCGAACTCTGCCCGAGTTCTGCCCGAGTTCGATTGGTGAAAACACCTATAAATAGAGAAGAACTTTCGTTTCAAATCATCAATTCATTCTTCATCTTCTCTTCTCTACTACTCAAGTGTTTTCAAAACGATCTAAGATTTTCAAATCTCACCTACACATCTCTTAGCCAAAAGCCAGTACTATCTGAGTTGATTTAGAGTCTTTTGGTTACTCAAGAGTTGTAAAGAGGTCGTTCAAGTTTCAACAACTTTTCTGTTGTGGAGCTGGTCGTGCGCTCGTCACCAAGCACGGTGTTGTGAAGCGGTCGTGTGCTTGTCACCAAGCACGGTGTTGTAAGAGATTGCAAGCTCTCAGTTAAAGCTTGTGCCATAGTGGATTAACATCGAGCAAGGTACTCGAGACTGGATTAGTCCTCTCAGAGGGATACCAGTATACATCGCTGTGTCATTGAGTTTGAATTCTCTATCTTCATTTACTGTCTCTTACATATCTGCCATTGTTTAATTTTTAATTGGTGATTATATTCTGCTGCACACACGCACTCTATTCATCCCCCCTCTAGAGGTGCTCAACGATCCTATAACATTGTCTTATATTTTACAGATTGGATTCGTATGATATTGTTCTAGTTAGATGCATCTTTACAGTTTTCCTTACCATGCTCTTCTGATTCTTGTGTATTACTTTTCCTGTACGTAAACTGTTGCTTTACTTCATTATCTATCTCAAGCTTTCATGTTTTATCAATATAACTGTCTATAACTGTTATAGTCTTTGTCATTTACTTGGGATGCTAGATGAGGTGTGCTCGTTCCATCCCGACTGGATATATTTTTCAGATGTTGGTCATAGGGATACGTGTTCTACCTGCTATGGATTTGAGAAGGATTAGCCACTATGAGTTATGACCTTCAGGAGTGACCAGATGACTAGTTATAGGACTTGTTATAAATTTTTATGTTTGAACTTGAATTATAATAAGTAGTATATTTGACTTTGTATTTGAGATTGTTTTCAGAGATTATTTAGGAGTTTATTTAGTTGTTGTTGTTTAGTCTTATTAGTTATCTAGACTTCTGTGTTATCTTATCGTGCTTAGACTGTGATTGAGTATTATCATAACTTTACTTGTCCTCCATTCGGAGTTGAGATCTATGACATGTACATATATATTTGCGTGAGTTGTTAGATAGCGACCTAGAAAACGTTCTACCGTCGATTCTGTGGCATAGGATGGACGCTGTTACGCACTCGTGCCCCTATACCGGGTACGGGTCGTGATAGGAAGATCAATGTATGTTACCTTTTGTGAAAATATAATTATAAGAAATTAAATATTATAACAAAACTGAAATTCAAAACTAAAGACGAAATCCATATCTTTTTGCTTAGAATTGAGATCAATCCAAGATTATAGATCGATTTAGAGAATACAAAATATTATGACGATATAAGTGTATCCACTAGAATCGAAAGATCTCAAACAAAAAAAATTCAAATCATTTGTAGCTATAAGCATAAGATGTATCAATTACATGCATCCTTATGTGTGCTACAAAATCATTGGGTAATAAATATAAAATATTTATAAATCAAAATGTAGGGCCTAGATACGCTGATGTTCTGTAACCTAGGGGACTGGGTTCAGTGTCTTGGATCCAGAACTAGATAATAGTTGCAAGTAAACCTTAATAAATCTTAAGTCTTATAAAGTATTGATCACTTTGGGTTAGCTGTAGGGGTCAGTTTCCAGCTAGCGGTAGTCTGAAGACTAGTACACCATGTCGCTTCTGGCTATTTACACCTGTATGACAAAAGGACCCTTTCGGCTTGTACCCAAAATGATCTCTACTTTTAAGAAATTTAATTTAAGAGAATTATATAGTATCATTAACCAACATCAAAATCTACAATCTCTAAATATAGAGAAGTAAATATCCATAGAATGAACAAAGAGTGATCATCAAGATTAAGATACTAAAAACTAGATTTCAAAAAAATTCATAGTGCACTATAGAGATAAATATAGTATAAGTGTGCACTAATAAACATATCAGGATAATGAACAAAAAGTTGTGGCTCATGAATAAATATTCGTATATATGGTCATATGCAAGATATAAATAAACAACTTCTTTCAAATTATAATTAAAAAGATAAAACAACTAAATGAGATCTAGTAGCAAGCTATTAATTAATGACGTGCAAGATCATAGAAATTTAGCCATTTATTAAGAATTATTTAGCATGTTACCAAAGTGGTTCTAGTGACCACACTTATGTTGGTGCAATTGATTGGAAGATGATCTTTGTAACTTTGCAATAACCAACATGTTCCATGGTTCTATTTGATAAGTGAAGCTTTACCTGCACTTAGAGGCGAAGACTTTGGTATCCAAAATTGGATCCATATTTGTTAGCTTTTGGAACCCATTTGCACCAGTTCATATCAACAAGTTTTCTAATCTGGCAATGATTAGAAATGCGTCCTTTTATACCGCAATAATGACAGAATATAACATCAGTGTTATGTGCAGCAGTATGAGAACGTGTAGTGGTGTGATATGATGTACATGAATGCTGCTTGTAATTGAAGGTATGGTTACGTGAAGCTTTAGCTTTGCTTGCTTCATTTGTAATAGATCTGTTGTGTGTGACTTTGTGGGTGTCACGTGTCTTGTGTTAAACTAAGTCATAGGTTGTGCTACCTGCTTTTCCAGTCTAATCTCTAACTTTTAGAGTTAGCACAGATCTCATCATATTAGCAAAAAGAGCATCAATTCTACATGAAGCAATAGAATACCTCTTCTTTTCTGTTTCTAATTCCTCCTTAACTTTAGCATTCTATTGAGTGCTTTTCTCAATGCAATCAAGTGCCTCATGCAATCTAAACTCAAGTATGGAAATTTTATTAGAATTATCAGAAGTAGAAGTATTTTTAGCATCATATTAAGCAAGTAAGCTTTTCATTCTCAACCTTAGAGGATAGAATATCCTTTCTAGCTTGCTTATACTTATCTAGAACTTTCTTGTGTTCTTTAAGAAGATCGCTGAAAGCATCAGAAAGTTCATCATAAAAAAATTCACTCTCTTCACAAAGAGGATTACTTTGTACCTCATTAGTTAATGCCATTGCGCATATATTTACAGCTAGACGAGGTCTCTCTTCTTCTTCGGAATTGCTTGCTTCACTTTCACACCATATACTTGTAGTAGCATACTTTTGATATGATGATCTTCCTTTGTTTGGTTGTTCATAGCCATGCTCCTCTTTAGTAGTAGTAGGGAAATATTTCATAATGTGGCTTGATCTTTTGCAATTGTGGTATACAATCTCTTCGTCATATAAGGAATTGTGTTGTACCTTAAATCTCGATGCCATCATGCATACATTTACTTCATTATGAAGAACCATCCTCCTCTCTGGAGTCGCTAGTTTTGCTTTCGTACCTGCACTCATAAGTAGCTTCAAGAACTTTCCAAATTTTATGAGATGTTGTGCAAGTAGTAATAAGATTGACTACATTTATGTCTACGGCACAATAAAAAGTATGCATAGCTTTTGCATCAAGGCTAGCTAACTTCTTTGCTTCCTCCGTGTAACTATAATAAGGCTTGTTAATAATAAAAGAAGTAAGAATAGATGTGATAGTAGGCTTTTTATAGCAATTGACAACAAATGACCATAAGTCAAAGTCTTGAGACTTCAGGTTCAAGCTCATCCGTGTTTTCTAATACATGCAGTTCGTTCCATCAAATAGTGGAGGTCTATTTGTGGATTTTCTTTCACCTGTGAATAGTAATTTCATGGCTGCGGTATATATATATACTCTCTAGAGTGTTATATGAATATAACCTGCTCTGGTACCAATTATAAGATCGATGAGCACCTCTAGAGGGGGGTAAATAGAGTGCATGTGCGCAGCGAAATAATAATCACCACTTAAAAATATTAATGCAGTAATCAAACAAATATGAAGCAGGCAGTATATAAGTAAATACGTAAAGTAAATAATTTCAGAAGAGAAACACAAACACCGAGGTTTATACTGGTTTTCCTCTGAGAGGACTAGTTTAGTCTCGAGTAATCAACTCGATATTAAATCCACTATTTGAAATAGCAGTTACGCCACGTGATTTCATCCGAAGGACACGTCGACTTCTTACAACCTCGTGCTTTTATCCGAAGGGCATGACGACTTCAACCATGAGCTTTTATACGAAGGACTTACGACTTTGCAACAACAAGTGTAGAGACAACACTTTGAAATCCAAGCTTTACAACTCGATAAAACTTCTAAAATTGGAACGACGTTGGTAGTAGAAGGCTGGGAGTTGATCTCGAGAATATGAAGATTGAAATCTCTTTGGTGAAATAGAAAGCTTAGAATAGATAGAGAAGATGAAGAGTGAGTTGAGTAAGTAGAACACTACCAAAATACAGCCATTTGGCGATAGAGCATTAGCGACGGATAATGTCCGTCGCTACTAGCGACGGACTACCGACTAAGTACAGACTGATTGCCGTCGAAAAGCAGACATTTTTTTATTTTAAGGGCGAACGAAGGTCGCCAATCCGTCGTTAAGTCGTCGAAGATATAGCGACGAATCATGAAGCCGTCGCTATGCCGTCACTTAGTTGTCAAAAATTGGCGGGAAATGTTGAAAAAAATTGGCACAAAATTTATCGACTACATAGCGACGGATATTCCGTCGGCCATCTAAGGGGATATAGCGACGGACTAGCATCGGCCATCTATCCGTCGCTAGTCCTTTGCTATATGTCCAGCCCTAACTTAAATTTAATCGACCGGGGGGAGGAACTTTTCATTCCCTCCCAAATTTTCTCACGTCTCTCTTTCTCTCTCTCAGTGCGCGCAGGGCTCTCTTCTCTTTAGGTAATCCTCTCTCTCTCGGTGGTGGGGGCGGGGGGGCTGGTGGTGGTGGGGGTGGGGGTCGGCGGTGGTGGGGGAGGGGGTCGCTGGGGGTAGGGAAATGGGGGGGGTTTCGGGGTAGGGGTGGTGGAGGTCGACGGTGGTGGGGGTAGGGGTCGGCGTGGGGGGGTGGGGTGTAGGGCAGCGGAGGGGGGCCGGGGGTGGGGGTGGTGGTCGACGATGGTGGGGGTAGGGTCGGAGGGGATGTATAAGGGTAGCGGAGGGGGGGCCGGGGGGGCTGAGGGGCGACGAGGGTGGGAGGGGGCGGTGGTGGGGGGATGGTGGTCAGCGGTAGTGGGGGTTGGGTGCCGGGGGTGGGAGTTGGGATCGGCAGATGGGTGCCGGGGGTGGGAGTTGGGGTCGGCGGTGGTGGGGTTGGGGATCGGCAGTGGTGGCAGTGGGGAGTTAGGGGTCGGCGATAGTAACACACACACATACTTACACACATGCACACACACATACACACACACACACACCGAAACAAAATTTTTTTAAAATCGAACCGTATTGAATTGACAAGAACTCCCAAAAACAAATTTAACTGCAAAGCAGTAACACACACACACATACACACACACAAATTGATAATATTAGAAAGAAGAAAGTTTATTTTACTGCAAAGCACGTGCATCTACTAGTGTTTGTATATGGAGGTGAATATGTATGAAGCATATTGAATTGACAAGAACTCCCAAAAACAAATTTAATTCAAAATAAAATATGTTTTCAAAAATAAGTCGAGCTAACTTTTAATTGTTAATTATCATTTTCACCTGTACAGAGTTCACCAGAGATGAGTCCTAAACATGAAAATGGAGTTCCAATTTTCAAACTCGATGGATTGATTGGATGATACGTTCGAAATAGTATGAATGTCTATATTCGTCCAAACTAGACGTAAGGAGAACTAAACATGCACTAACAGTCTACTTGAATTGAGGGTTAACAGAGTTAAGTAAGAAAAAATTAAATGAGAAAAAGTGTTTGGAGAATAAGTAAGAAAAGATTAAATGAGCAAAAGTGCTTGGAGAATAAGTTTCGACATCGTTCATAGAGAGCTGCTTGGGTGGGAACGAGTGGTGGTACTGGAAAGTAGCATAGTTAGAAAAGACGTAGTACCAGAACTCAAGCTGAGGCTAAAGTAGGATTGGAGCACATGCATAGTATATATTGGTCTGGGCTAGGCTTTTGTTGGCTGAGAGTGAGGAGCGAGAAGAAGGAAAGTAGGGAGGAGCAGATGGGTCCAAAAATATTGTTGATGTTTACGAGAGTGATTGGCTAGTTACAGGAGATTTAAATAACTGGCCAATCACTCTCATAAACATCAATATTTAGGAGATTGTTTACTCTCTTGTGACTCTCTTGCAATGATATTATACGTTTACGAGAGTGATTGGAAGTAGGTTTGTGCGTGATAGGTACAAATTTTGTGTTATGGTCTGGATTAAGATTTTTCTTGTGTTTTCGAATCTGAACTGTTTCTAAAGTATATTTTTATGGATAATTCAATACTCGAGTCTGTGCAAAATTAAATGAAGCTGAGTTGAATTATGTATATACGTTCTCTCATTGATATTTAATGGTCTTACCAGATGGCACCCAAGACCCGAGGATCTCGCTTGAGAGAGGCACAAATGGCTGCTGAGGAGATAGTGGTACCTGCTGCTGCTGAGGAGATCAAGGAAGAATTTCCTGCTACTATTAAGGAGGAAGTGATTTCTAAAGCCGAGATAGCTGTGAAGGAGGAGGTAGCACCAGAGGGTAGTTGCACCGGAGTTCCAGTCATCCATATCCTCTGGATATTGATCTTGCTCGCGTGGATCCTACTTATGCACAGTGGCTGAGAAGGGAGATCTCGTTGCGCGTATGTAGAGGACAATAGGTATATATATATATATATATATATATATATATATATATATATATATATATATATATATATATATATATATATATATGATTTTACAACAATGAATTTTACTTGGATGGGTTTACTTGGATGGTTTTACAACTCTTAATGTTTTTTATTTTCTAGACATGGTTATTTTATAGACTTGGATGTTTTTGGATGTTATTACCTAGACTTTTATTATATAGAAATTCAACGAAGGATTGCACCGGGTCTCATTGATGTATGTTGGTTTGTGTGATGTATTTGTGATAGATATTTGTATATTGGTGTATGATGTATATTGGTTTGTTGGTTTGTGTGAGGTGTGATGCATATTGTGATGTTTCGATGTTACGGATGTTGTATGAATAGGAGATGCTGTGTTTTATGTAATTTTTTTCAAAATTTTCCAGTTAGCGACGGATTAGCGACGGCTCATGACAACCAAGCGACGGATTATCCGTCGCTAACCTGGAGAATTTCAATTTAGCGATGGACGGCGACAACCAAGCGACGGATAATCCGTTGCTAACCTGGAGAATTTCAATTTAGCGACGAACGTCGACAACCAAGCGACGGATAATCCGTCGATTAGGTTATGGAAATATGAAAGATTTCCAGATCCTTAGCGACGGATAAGTCGTCGCCAATCCGTCGCTGGTTTGCGACTACGTGCGACGAAATAACGACGGAGGTTGCGTATCAGAAACTGTATGATACGCGTTCACCGACAAGTTGCCGACGGATTACCGACGGATTGACCCTGTCGGTAAGACGATGTATTACTAACTTTCTGATACTTGATTTGACGGAAACCCGTCGGCAAGTCGTCGCTAATTGTACGAATATGGCTGCCAAAAATTTGTCGCTCAGTCGTCGCTTGGCGACAACTTGGCGACGGATTGTTTTTAGCGACGAGTCATATCCCGATAGATGTATTTGACCCCAATCCGTCGACAAATCGTCGGTAAACTGATTTACCGACGGTTTGGCGACAGATAAGGCCGTCGCTAAAACGTTGAATTTTGGTAGTGGAATGATTTTTTTTCTCTACTTATAGGAATTTTAGAACCAGAGTTCGGGCAGAACTCGGTTAGAAAACGTTCAAATTTTTGAACGTTTGGGAGCCAAAAGTATAGGTAGTCATTCTGACCAGGAGGAAATTCAGGAGGACCGAGTTCAGTCACCTCATTTCCAGATTATTTATGGTTTGGGTTCAGGCTGATTTGAGTGGACTAGTTTATAGATTGGGTTGGGGTTTAAGCTTCCTAGTGCCAACATGACCCAATGCACACATTATCCTATGAAAGAAATATAAAATACATAATAAAATATAAGAACGAGCATTTTGATGACGCCTTTCTTCTGACATTTGTGCAGACTTGTAGACGTATTTTTCCATGACGGCAATTGTCCAAAGATAAACAGATCAGCGGAACCCCAAAGTGCAAGGCCCCGGATAGGTCGTTGGACAGTTCAAAAAAATCTTCAATAATACCGTCTTTGGCCCATCATTAATTTTTTATTGCATATGTCCTGGTTTGATCATGCTTACCACTTGTCTCCAAGTACATATTAGGCGAACAAAGCAGTACAATAGTATGATAAATAATGAATAGTAGGACAATGTTAAGTTTAATTAGCAACATGATAGTGCTTATATAAATATTAGTGACATTATTATGTTAAACTTAATTGATTAGCCATATTAAAAAATATGATGTAATCATTAGGCTAACAAATTATACCTAAAGCATAAACTTTCATAAAATTATAAATAAAGCATAGGAACGCCCTTCCGAAGGGCGTTCTGCCTGTATAATAAATAGAAAATTGCTTTTTTTAACGGTCAACATTAACGCTCTAACCATCAAAAAATTGGGCGTAAAAAATATATATTAAAGGAAAATGTCCTTAGGAAGGGTGTTTTCCTTGATATGAACGCCCTTCCTAAGGGCGTTTTCCTTTAATATATATATTTTGTATTCTGTTGCAGTTGGGGTTTGGGGTTAGCAATATGATAGCTAACGTTCATCTGGGTAATTGTATCTATTGGGTGGGATGGGATATGATACCTAACGTTCATTGGATGGGATGGGTATATGCTATGGTATAGATCAATAGGATAGCTAACGTTCTTTTAGTAATGGATAGTTTATAAACGGTAAATTTTTTGTATCCTATATATTATCAAACCCACCGAAGAAGCTTTTCTTCACTCTCATAAACTTCTCTCTTTTTTCTTCACAAAAGCTTTTCTTCACTCTTATATACTTCTCTCTTTTCAAACGGCTGCAAAAGCCTTGGAATCAATGCAGTAAAAAATACAGTCAAAGGCTGCCAAGCTTTGAAATCTCCATCGAACCAAAAGCTCTTTGCTCTCCGCGGTCAAAGCAGCAAGACACGTGGCAAAAAGTGGGGCATACACGTCGGACGAAAATGCCCTTCGAAAGGGTGTTTCCCATAGGAGAAACATCCTTCGGAAGGGCGTTCTCCTTTTTTTTTGGGATTTAACGGAGGTTATGACATTGTACTTTTAAGTTTTTATGTTTTTAAAGGTAGAACACCCTTTGGAAGGGCGTTTTTATGTGTAATATGCAATTTTCCAAAAAAGTTATGTTTTATGTACAATTTTCTATAAGTCGTATGTTTTAGGTGAAAATTTTCGATAATAAAATTAGACAATATTAGGGGATTGTTTCTCAAGGTTTAATAAAATTAGCCAGTATTACGGGATTGTTTCTAAAGGTTGCTGAGGTCACTGCTTCTTGGCTCGTCTTTCTTATGTAAGAGTATTTCTAGAGGTGCAATCAACGGAGCCCCTCGCACACTCAATCCCTATCGAACTTTCAACAAACAAGTTATTGAGCAGTTGGTAGAATATGAGTGGATTCCGCTTTCGTGTTCATTATGTCGATGTTTTGGGCATATACGTGTAGTATACAATGAACTATCAGTCGATTACGTTCAGGAACCAAACCCTAAGTTGGGTAATCAACCTGATAGGACCGAAGATGATGAAGATTATAACTCCCACAACATGGAGGAGGATAATAGTGCTCAGGACGAGCCTTCGATGGGAGGCCAAAACTAATCAGAAGAGGAGTCCAACAGTGAGTAGTAGAAGGGAAGTTGAGCCAAGATCCACCATTCACAGTACCGTCGGAGTACAGAATGATTGCATGGGTGAGTTTAGCTCTTAAATGGTTCTCTATGAGGCAGGTGGAGATGCTCTGGACCGATTTCCAATGCTGGGTGATGCTTCACTATGATTAAACCATCAACACGCTGCTCCAACACATGAGTTTACTAAATATAGATATCCTAAGTGGCTATAGTCATTACATCAGGACGAAAGTATTGTAATTGTAGGTGAAAAAAACTAATTTTCCTTTATCCCCTTTATTCACATTAAAATTCTATCATGAATCACTTCTGTAACTCTATAAAATAGTCACACTATTACCTCTTGTCACACCTTTATTCCTATTAAATCCTATTGAAAGACCATTGATATATTGGTTTTGTAACATGATTCCTATATAAACATGTCTCCTTAGTGTTGTTGCAAGAAGAAGAAAAAAGTTTTCATTCTCTAAAAAATTTATATATTCCTCCTATAAAATTTATTCAATTTCAATCATCCACTTCATTCTAATTCTTTGCATCTTCTGGACAAAGCTAAGTTCAGGTCACTGCTTCTCTAAGATGTGTATTTGAGGACGAAGATGGGTGCAGTTCTTGTTCTCAAATATGTTCACCATGTCCCTGATATCCGTTTCAACCTAGTGTCGTTTGGAAGGTTGGATGACGAGGGTTTCTTCAATCTCTTCAGAAACGGTCAGTGAAAGCTTTCCAGAGGTTCGATGGTGATTACCAGAGGAAGCAAGAAGTTCGGGCTCTATTATATAAAAGGGAGCACACATGGAGCACATGAGGTGAAAGCAGCTATCGATGCATCTACCAAGTTGTGGCACAGGCAGCCCAGCCATATCAGCGAGAAGGAGATGAGCTACTTGAGGAACAAGAAGGTGATTCAAGGGTCAAAGTCTATAAAATTGGAGAGATGCTCACACTTTTTGGCGGGAAAGAAAAATATGGTGTCTTTCCAAAGTCACCCAAGTTCGAGGAAGTCGTCGTTGCTCGAGTTGATTCACTCAGATGTCTGCGGTCCTATGGAGGTAAAATCTATGGGTGGTGCTTCTTACTTTGTAACGTTTATTGATGATAGTTCTAGAAAGGTTTGGGTTTATAGCTTAAAGACCAAGGATCAAGTACTGCTCACTTTCAAAGAGTTTTGAGCCTCCATTGAAATAGAGACTGGAAAGAAGTTGCTATGTGTTCGGTCAGACAATGACGATAAGTACATTGGTCCTTTTGATGCTTATTGCAGGGATACGACACTAGAAGAGTCCACCAAACACACCGTAGCTCAACGGTGTAGCGGAGCGCATGAACATGACGCTGATGAAGAGGGTACGGTATTTACTACCAGAAGCAAACTTGTCGGGCAGTTATTGGGGTGAGGTACTTTACGCAGTTGCTTATCATTATTTACTACTTTATGGTGATATGTTACTGGTGGGTCAAAATGCTACTAAGATAATGGAGTTGAAGCACCAACTGGGTGCGACATTCTCAATGAAGGATTTGGGCAAAGCGAAGAATATTCTTAGGATAGAGATCAGCCGAGAGAGAGAGAGTCCAAGCTGCTACAGTTGTCCTAAAAGAAGTAAGTTCACCAAGTACTTCAACGTTTCGGGATGGACGGGTAGAAGAAAGTGAGTAACCCCCTTGCGGTTCACTTTAAGTTCACCGAGGAGCAATGTCCATCTACCGAGGATGAGAAGGAAGATATGGAGTGGGTTCCATATGTCTCAGTTATGGGAAGTCTCATGCCAGCTAATACGATCTAGGATAAATTCCCAATTTAATGGACTTATCCCTAGACGTACTACGCCGTCAAGGGTACTAAAAGTAATTGCTCATCTATATCTCAATCCACAGTAATAAAGCGAATACCAAGAATGAACATAATATATTCAAGTTGGCCACCCAATAATGTACATGTTCGAGCAAGCTCGAAAAAGGAATTAGCTTGGAAATAATAGGCTACATAGCAGTATGAAACAAATAAAGGTTAAATATATACAGGAAAGAGTAAATGGAAATACCAAGAACACACACACACACACACACACATACACACACACACACACACACACACACACACACACACACACACACACACACACATATATATATATACCTGAAACCTCGGTGTATTACGTAGCACCTGCCCAGCTACTCTGTATTAACTGCTCAGCAAATACTTGGAGACATCACCAGGTCCTCAGCGGAACGTAGCAAGATACAGAAAAACATGCCAGAATATGAACTGAATAAAATGAACAACCCGAATCATAACATGGTCCAATATCCAGTCATCAATCAGTAAACCATATCTCTGACCAATCCTGATTAATGTATGGCATACCAGTCCATGATAAGATACTTTACCATGATACAGTCCGATATAGGTACACGAACTAACCATTCTAATGCACGTTGAAGATAACTTTTGAGCGTATGTGTAGGTGAATAAGGGATTTGGGTCGAAACACGGGCCGACGTCGGATCACGAGCCGATGTAAACATACATGCAATAGTATACCTCCTGACCGTACCTAGCGCGCAGCTAGTGGCCACTGTCGGACATAACCCTAGTGTATGTATGGCCCATAATCGGGTAACCAAGCCCATAATCGGGTCCATACTGAGGCTAAAATAAAATAAATGTCTGTCCCATATGCCTACTGATTGTCTTCCCCACCCCAGGAAATGTACAAGTCATATCCACGACTCAGACAATCTGTATCTCAATACGAGTCTCTAACCTAGACACCATCTAACTCTATATGTACCGACACACGAACCGCTCGCACCGATGATCAGTCGAATGCGTAAGGTCATGCCAACACAATGTCCCTCACTCAAAGTGTCATGTAATATCTCGTGTTGAGTCATAGAAGTTATTGGGGTAACTTCACAGTTCCAGGTACGTCTACTAACTCTAAGTCACACACGCACGCACCCATAACATCGATGCCACCATTGATAAAATCCAAGTCATCCTTGGATACACACTTCCAGGGTCACCAACTAACAATACAAGAGTAGATATAATTAAGGTAAACAGAACAAGTATGGCATGGTATCTTACCTGGGATGAAGCAGTGATCCAATGATGTCCTGTAGGCAAATCATCAAGTCCAAGAAAGGTAGCAACATAGGGTCCCTATGAACATCACTGGATGCTGAAACAAACATCACCAACATTCCCAGAATAAAGAAAATAGCTAGGATAGACTACCCATAAATCTAATTCTGGATACAGGGGCAAAAATGGTAATTTGGGGTCAACATACGGTCCTTCGTTGAACCCATTTGCACCGAAATTTGCTTCAGAATCAAAGTCATCAAAATCTAGCAAACTATATATCCATGAGTCCAGAATGATGATACAAATCCAACGATATATCCAAAATTGTATTCTGATGAGCCGATCTCAAAATGACCCGTTGATTCGGACGTGAATCTAGTTTATACGGAAATACGTGCCGGAGCTCAAGTTCACTAAATGTTGCAAAGTGTATGTCAAAGAGTCCAGAATGATGATATGAACCCAACAGTATATCCAAAATTGGATTCCGATGAGCCGATCTAAAATGATCCGTCGATTGGGACTGTGGGATCCGATTTGTACCAAAATACGTGCCGGGGCCCAGGTCCTTCAAATCTATCAAACTTTATATGAACATATGGTAGAACGACGCCACGAGTCCATTGGTTGTGTCAGAATTGGAATCCAGAGTCCTCGGTCCAAAATTAAAATTTTACAAACTAGAAATTACGAATTCGGATGGCCAACTTTGGCATCAAATTCAACCAATCAAACGAGCTCACAATGAAACAAAAATTTAATGACAAGAAGTTGGTTATACCAGCTGTGTACAGGAACTAGTGGCACATCAAATGGTGATGCGACAGAGGAGATACAAATCCACAAAGTTGGCTCCATGAAACTGTCCAAAATAAACACAAATATTCAGGCAACTTGGCGGCCGATTTTGACGTACCAAATGAGCGAACTAACGGCTAAAAATTTAGGTGAAGGTAGATGTATATACCGATATTGCAACAGCAAAAAGTGTTCAACGATCCAACGATCAGATTGCCCAAAAAACATGTGTAAAGTTGCTGCCTCGAAACATAAGTTCTGACTTCGACATTACGCGTGTCACAACGGAATCCCGAGGAATTTATCAAAATTGACTACTGCGATCTACGGGAAGGATAGGGCTTTGTCAAGGGTACACTGGACAGCCTACGAAGCAACACGTGGTGTTTGACGACAAGCACGGCCTTGCTCGCATGCGTGGGGAGGCACGTTGCCACCATGCGCGATACACTGCCACAACTAGGAGGGCGCTGGGGTACGCCAGGGCTCGCCGATGGTACGACCGGTCGGGGATGGTATGTGCCATCGTTGGGGGCTCACAGGGGGCAGCGCATGGCCGTACGGTAGTGTACAGAAGCAGTTATGATTAGCTGCTGTATAGCAGCCATTGGCCGAGGCACGCTGTTGTTGTGCGGTAGGCGTGAGGTGGACGGCCAGTGCTTGTGACAAATGATTGGCCAGAAAGGAGCTGTACTGCGATACACGATGGTAGTGTGGTCGGAAGTCGCAGGCAACAGCAGCATTGAGAGGAAGGAAAGAAGATGAATTGAAAGAGATGAAGAGTGTATGGAGAAGAAGGCAGAAGTGGATAAGTTCTATCCTGATGTAGCCCTTAGCGCACTGGAGGGCCAGTTTGCAGGACTGGTACAGAGGAACTCGTCTATGGACGAGTATGCGACGGAGTTCTTTCGCCTGAGCTGATTCGCTCCAGGGATGGTTCAGGATGGGAGAGAGAAGGCCCACAAGTTCAGGAGGGGCCTGATCCACGCAGTTTTCTCTCGCATATGTATGTTGCGATACGACTTTTGAGCATATTCTGATGGATGTTCAGATAGCAGAGGAGGACTACGGTCTTAGTCCCAAGAGGGTCGGTGACGTCATGGGTGGTACTAGCAGTAGTACGGGACCGACTTAGCGTCCCCACATTCAAAAGTGTACCTTCTACGAGCTTAAGCTCAAGTTCAGCAGCAGAGGTAGGGAGATCGGGCTGCTCTTTACAACTATTATAAGAAGCCTGGTTATTCATGGGATAACTGCAGGAGAAGACTGAAGATATGTCTGTTTTGTGGGTCGACTGAGCACCAGATAAGGGATCGCCCTAAAGTACCCCAGTCTGGAGGAGCACAAGGCCAGAGAGGTGGAGATAGTCCAACTGTGGTACCGTATCATGCCCAGCACCACAAAGGCAGGGCTTTTACATTGACGGTCGAGGAGACCGATGCTGCAGGTGATGGGATAGCAGGTTTGTCTCTTTCGTCCTTCTTTTCCATCTTGTTGTATAATTCTATTAGTACCTATCAGGATACTTTGTGATGTGCTAGATAGTATAGTGACCCTGATCAAGACTGTGATATCACAACCAGTAGGACCATAATCTGCATGTATTAGATATAGTTTTCTTGACCTTGATTGTTGGGTGTTTAACCTACAAGAAGTACGACCATTTTAATTTCGAGGACGAAATTTTCTAAGGGGGGAGATTTGTCACTACCACTTTTCTAGGACAAGGGTATTTCTGTCATTTCACAAATTGAGTATATATTTTTTCTTTTAATATGATGGTTGTAATTATTAGTAGTCTAACTAATCATTAGTCATGGTAGACCACATTTAATTTGACTTGACTAATTAGTTAGATTATTTAGACTCTATTCATGGTTAGGTTGAACACAAGCCTTAATTAGAGCCAAACCACTTAGCCTACTTAAGGACCCACTTAATACTAAGTGTAATGAAAGGATTAGGGCCAGTCTAGAGCCTATTTAATCCCCTCAAACCCCTAATGATAGCCACTATTCATTTCTAGGGTTTTCACACATTTCCTCCATTCAATCCTCTCCCAAATGTTCTCCTCTTTACCCCATTTGTTGGGCAAAAGCTTGGGGGAGCTCAAGAAGGCTAGGAGAAGACTATAGCAAGGTGTTGGAAGCTCTTTCTCCATCCATTCTTTCCTAAATTCGTGGGGCTTGGTAGAGGCCTCATTCTATATAGGTATAACCCTCTAAATTTCTATTTTTATGGTTAAAATTCATGTATTCATTTAGGAGACCCACCCCATGACTCATAGGGAGTAGATTGAGGTCCTAATAAATCCTATTATGGTAGTTTCATGGAGTTTTGTGTCCATTTTAGAGAGGTTACGAAATGTGACCCTCAAGTGTTTGTTAGAATGCCTAGAAGGCTATGTTGGCTTTGTATTTCAGTTTTGAGCATGTGTTAGGATGGGTAGATCATTCATTAGGCATTCTAATTGATTTCTTAATGATTTCCCTATATATATTTATATTTGTATGTGGCTGTGTTGGTTTTACAGTGGACATGTTGAAGTGAGATTTGGGCAGCCATTATGGCTTGATATAGGCCATTAGGCCTGTGCATGCCAGAGATGGCTTGTGCAGCGAAGCATAAGTTGGGGGTTCAGTTTGACCAAGGTTTGGTTGGCTAATTTAGGCCATAGGACAGCCAGCAATAGGGAGTTGAACCTGTGTCAGTGAAGGTTTAGCAATGTACCAGGAATGTAGGTACCATCTAGTGTACTATATATATATATATATATATATATATATATATATATATATATATATATATATATGGATATGTGGTTTGTTTTAGCCTATGGCCATTCAACTGAGACTAAGGGAGGTGAGTGTGTGAGCCTTGTGAGTATGCAATTATGCATTAGTAGGTGAGTATAGGCCATATTCCATGTAGATGAGGAGTGTCTAAGTTCTAGACTAGAGTGTCTATGAACCATTGACAGTAGAGAGTGAGGGAGCCAAGAGTGTTAGTGAGTGTATGGGTGCCTAGCTAGTTCAGTAGGCCACCTCCAGTGGGGTCCATTTTCCTATTAGAAATCAGATGAGTTAGGGGTGTGTGAGTACCAGAGAATGGATATGCAGGTCAGAGAAGGGAATTGGTATCATGGTATCAAATTCGAGAGAAGTTTAGACTTATGTCATGTGGGGGATGCATTTATGAGCTATCACATAGACAGTGTCAGTGTGGTACAGGCTATGTTGGCTGAATAGTGCCATTAGGACCAGTTGTGAAGTATAAGTTAGGATTTGGGTGAGCATGTGTTAGTGAGTTTTGAGTTTATATATGTATGAGTGCAGTTAAGTAGTGTCAGACCATTTTCCTTCACGGTTCAAATATCACATAGGTTCATTCCATTGTATGATGAATCAGTCCCAGGTTTTGAGTACATATTGACATGGGGATTTGAGAGTTAGGAGGTTAGTTCAGAGGTTAGATTTAGTATCAAAAAATTTAATGTGTGTGTGAATGCTCGAGTCCAGTTTTACGCTCATGTGACAGTTGAGTTAGTTTGTATCATTGAGCAAATAGGGAAGAGGTTTAAGAAAATAAGAAGATAAGGTTACAGTTCTAATTTGGACTTGTACTAGTCTCAGATGCTATAACAGCATGTAGAGGCCTCGAGTATGGAGGGTTATCCACTATTCAGGTAATAGAGGAGCCTTGGAGTCGAGCTACAGTGTCAGTGGCTCAGAGTTTCTTGTATCAGACCTACTTTAGTATCAGACCCCCATTCTTTTGAATCAGTTATATAAGATTATCAGACTGTAGGTAAGGATTCGGGTGAGTAAGGATGGTGTTGTAGTTGGGCTAAGCAATAAGGAAGAGAGTGTCAGTTAACATGGGGCCTCGAGTGTAGGCAATGCCTTGTACTAGAACATGGGACAACAAGGAGGACCCCCCTACTACAGAAGAGTATAATGTCTGGGCCTACAGGTTAGTATGAGCAGGAGGGGGACTAGTCCCTATAAGAAACCAATATGGGGGTTAAGTATCTGGCCTTTGTAAAGGGCAGTAGAGTGAGAGATATTGTATGGCAGTAGGCTGCCTTTGATGAGCAGCAGAACATGGGGAGAGAGAAGGAAATGTGAGTGTATTCTAGTATACTTTGTGTATCCTAGAGTGTTGGACATTCGAGAATGCAATGAGTGTGGCTTGCCTTGGCCAATGTGGCTTTGGCAGCAAGCCTTGATTGCAGTAGGCATTTGGCCAATTTGGCCACTGCATAGAAGTAAAGAGGGGGGAAGGCAGCAGAGCAGGACCATTTAGCCCTGCCAGCCTGTGATAGGCCATGGTGTGTGATTAGTGGTTAGTTTAGGATAAATGAGAATACCTATTAAGTTAGTATCAGTCATGGTTTAGAGAGTATCAGTAAGTTCTAGTGTTGTGTTCTAGTATTCTATAAGTTAAGAAGTCCTAATAATATCCTAGTGAGTTAGTGTGTGGTACAGGATTAGTGTAGAGGGTGAGCCTATGTATGTGCATGAGTATTTACTTAGTGAGTGTCTTCGTGTGGCAGTATTGTGTGAAAAGTATCTTTGAGAATGAATGTGAGGACTGTCCAAGTGTGACAGTATTCATGGTATACATATGTGTGTGTGTGTGTGTGTGTGTGTGTGTGTGTGTGTGTGTGTGTGTGTATGTGTGTGTGTGTGTGTGTGTAAAAATGGGATGCATGAGTTGTAGGTGTGTTTACATGATGAGCTACAGGAAAGGAAAGGTAGTAGGGAAGTGAGAGTGAAAGAGTGTCACGGTTGAGTGTTAAGAGGGTATCCTAGTATCTAAGGTTAGTAATTAAGATACATTTAACATATGTATAAGAGCATCCTAGAAATAAGGGATACCAAATCAAGCCATTAGAACATCTTAGTGTATATTCATATATATGTTAGGACATTACCTATTTTAATAGATGAATAGGTGATGGTTATGCCTAAGTAGACAATATAGTCAGGGTATAAGGGTTTACCTAGGAATATAAAGGTAAATGGTATTCATAGGAAATAGTAATGTAGGATACATACCTATATATGCAAGTATCAAATATAATAGTATACATAAAGATAGGGTATCTAGGTAGGTAATGATTTGAATTGGGATAACCTAACCTAGAATTGACTATAGGTTGACGATTGTTGACCAGTTGACCAAAAGTCAACCTTGAGTCGAACTTGACCTAGATTGCATATCATTCACCGAATATCCATGTTTAACCTACTGAAACACCAATTAACATATATATATATATATATATATATATATATATATATATATATATATATATATATATATATATCACATCTAGGTTCTTGTGACTCCATCTGGGCCTCGAACCACATTTACTGCTCAAGACGACCGGCGAGTACATTCTCTGATAGTTCTCTTACTTGATATATCCTGTGATGCATGTTATACTAGTGTTTTATCTTGATTTTGATACTATGGACTCACGGATTCGTATAATCATGGATTCCTTGACCAGAGATACGTGGTTTCATACTATCACGAACAATATAAATCATGACTAATGCATCTATCACGAATAATAAAATGTGTGTCGAAGAACCTGGATTCCATGTGTACTAGTCGGAGCGGAGAAATACCTATGAGACATGTGAACATGCCCTTTCTATTCTATTCAATATGTGTGAACAATAGAGCCACACACGCAAGTGTATGGTTTGCCGGATCTCTCTCTTTAGCCGTTCACATGTCAAACTTGGTATTTCAAATCACTGGTCTTAACACAATTTGTCTGAGTTGTCTACAATATATCTTGCATGACAGGTTTACTCATTATTACATATCTGCATGTTCTCATATGGTCTTGTACCCTTGTCTTTTCATTATACATTACCTCTATAACTTGATCATCAAGAATCTCATTATTATTTCATACTCATAGCGCTTGTCTTTTATCTTGAACTGCTAGAGTATATGTGCTTGTTCCAATTCTGACTGGATATGTTGACAAAATATTACAGATGATGATGGTGATTGTCCTACTTTCTATCGAGCATATGAGGGTGACATTCAGGAGCCCGAAGAGCATCTAGCTCAGTAGAAGGTGCCTAGTTTAGTCTAGTACTTATAGCTTTCTATTTATATCGGATTGTTCCGATTGTTAGTTGAGACTTATTTATATTCAGGACTTGTACTTATTTGTGTTGGACATCCATATGTGTATTGTGATGACTCTACTTTATATATTCAGTTCTCTCCTTTATCTTATTCCATATCATGCTCTATCTTCCCTAGATTTATGATTTTGATATAGAGTTAAGATGTTATATTATACCTCCGTACGGAGATGAGATATTTATATCATATTGTTGTTAGATGTTAGATGTTATAGACGGACTATACAGCGTTCTACTATCGACACTACGGCGTAGGCTGGACGTACCCACGTTCTCGTGCCCTTCCTCAGGGTGTGGGTTGTGACACGTTTTTGTGGTGGCCCATGCAGGTTAGAATCGCAACTAGTGCAATTTCGTAGTGGTGCTCGACTTAGAGTGCTGCTACGAGCCTGCTGTTAGGATATGTGTTATAGGCTATATTGAGAGTTACTCAATCACATATTAGAAAAAAATTTGATCTTTCGATTATCATGACAACACTTCTTGTATTTCGAATTTGATTATCTTTCTTGATAATATCTTATCTTGTGCCATATTGATCTCTTGTTTTAATCTATCCTCAAGATGACGATGACTCGAGCTCATGCAGCTGGATCTAGTACTGCCCCGGAGAGGTCCGGTCCATCGAGGCCTACTGCTCCGGAGGAGGGAGAGGTCCAGACAGTTGTCTTTGTTGCCCCTACTACTCCTGCCACCCAGGTAGGAGGAGCAGCAGTAGTACCAGGAGGTCTTCCAACTAAAGCTCAGAGGCCTAGTATCGTCATACCAGAGACTCTTACACTGCCACCTGCACTGCCGACAGACGCTTTACAGATGTTCGCTCTTCTCCAGCAGATGATGGAGTCGCAACAAGCACATACAAAGGCGTTGCAGCATCATGCAGAGGTCTTAAGGTAGAGCATGGAGAATACTCATCAGTTGGCACTGGCAGCAGTCGAGAAGGTGGCTACTGTTTTGCTACAAGGTGCCCCTGCCCAGGAGCAGCAGCAAGCGAGGCCTGGCTCTGTATTAGATTTCAAGAAGATGGTCCCACGGGAGTTCAAGGGGACTGAGGGCATCCTTTATGCCGATGACTGGCTAGAGGACGTTGAGCGGAGCTTAGAGCTAGCAGAGCTTTCGAAGAGGCTGTGGGTGTCAGCTGCGGCGAATCAGTTCTTTGATATCGCCTTGACATGGTACCGTACGGATCCTCGTACGTCAGTCAGAGGGTTGACCTGGGAGAACTTCCGGAGGCTATTCAAGGAGAAGTTCTATCCTGATATAGCCCTTAGCACGCTGGAGGGGCCAGTTTGCAGGACTGGTACAGGGGAACTCGTCTGTGGATGAGTATGCGACAAAATTCTTTCGCCTGAGCCGATTCGCTCCAGGGATGGTTCAGGATGGAGGAGAAAAGGCCCGTAAGTTTAGGACGGGCCTGATCCATGCAGTTCGCTCTCGCACATCTGGGCATCGCGATGCGACTTTTGAGTAGATTCTGATGGATGCTCAGATAGCAGAAGAGGACTACGGTCTTGGTCCCAAGAGGGCCGGTGACGTCATGGGTGGTACTAGCAGTAGTGTGGGACCGGCTAAGCGTCCCCATGTTCAGAAGGAGTACCCTCAGCAAGCTGAAGCTTTGGTTCAGCAACAGAGGTAGGGAGATCGGGCTGCTCTTTGCAACTATTGTAAGAAACCTGGTCATTCATGGGATAACTGCAGGAGGAGACTGAAGATATGTCTGTTTTGTGGGTCAACTGAGCACCAGATAAGGGATTGCCCTAAAGTACCCCGATCTAGAGGAGCACAAGGCCAGAGTGGTGGAGATAGGCCACCTGTGGCACCGCATCATGGCCAGCACCAGAGAGGCAGGGCTTTTGCATTGACGGTCGAGGAGACCGATGCTGCAGGTGATGGGATAGCAGGTCTGTCTTTTTTATCCTTCTTTTCTATCTTGTTGTATGATTCCATTACTACCTGTCGGGATACTTTGTGATGTGCTAGATAGTATAGTGACCCTGATCAAGACTGTGATATCACGACCAGTAGGACCATAATTTGCATGTATTAGATATAGTTTTCTTGACCTTGATTGTTGGGAGTTTAACTTAGAAGAAGTACGACCATCTTAATTTCGAGGACAAAATTTTCTAGGGGAGGAGATTTGTCACTACCACTTTTCTAGGACAAGGGTATTTCTGTCATTTCACAAATTGAGTATATATATATATATTTCTTTTAATACGATGGTTGTAAATGTTAGTAGTCTAACTAATCATTAGTCATGGTAGACCCCATTTAATTTGACTTGACCAATTAGTTAGATTATTTAGACTCTATTCATGGTTAGGTTGAACACAAGCCTTAATTAGAGCCAAACCACTTAGCCTACTTAAGGACCCACTTAATACTAAGTGTAATGAAAGGATTAGGGCTAGCCTAGAGCCTATTTAATCCCCTCAAACCCCCAATGGCAGCCACTATTCATTTCTAGGGTTTCCACACATTTTCTCTATTCAATCCTCTCCCAAATTTCCTCCTCTTTTTCCCATTTGTTGGGCAAAAGCTTGTGGGAGCTCAAGGAGGCTAGGAAAAGACTCTAGCAAGGTGTTGGAAGCTCTTTTTCCATCCATTCTTTCCCAAATTCGTGGGGCTTGGTAGAGGCCTTATTCTATATAGGTATAACCCTCTAATTTCTATTTTCATGGTTAAAATCATGTATTCATATAGGAGACCCACCACATGACTCATAGGGAGTAGATTGAGGTTCTAATAAATCCTATTGGGGTAGTTTCATGGAGTTTTGTGTCCATTTTAGAGAGGTTACAAAATGTGACCCCCAAGTGTTTGTTAGAATGCCTAGAAGGCTATGTTGGCTTTGTATTTCAGTTTTGAGCATGTGCTAGGATGGGTGGATCATTGATTAGGCATTCTAATTGATTTCTTAATGATTTCCCTATATATATTTATGTATGTGGCTGTGTTGGGTTTTGCAGTAGACATATTGAAGTGAGATTTGGGCAGCCATTGTGGCTTGACATAGGCCATTGGGCCTGTGCAGGCCAGAGATGGCTTGTGCAGTGAAGCACAAGTTGGGGGTTCAGTTGGACCAAGTTTTGGTTGGCCAATTTAGGACATAGGACAGCCAGCAACAGGGAGTTGAACCTGTGTCAGTAAAGGTTTAGCAATGTACCAGAAATATAGGTACCATCTAGTGTATTATATATATATATTGATTTGTGTTGTTTGTTTTAGCCTATGGCCATTCAACTGAGACTAAGGGAGGTGAGTGTGTGAGCCTTGTGAGTATGCAATTATGCCTCAACAGGTGAGTATAGGCCATATTCCATGTAGATAAGGAGTGTCTAAGTTCTAGACTAGAGTGTCCATGAACCATTGACAGTAGAGAGTGAGGGAGTCAAGAGTGCTAGTGAGTGTATGGGTGCCTAGTTAGTTCAGTAGGCCACCTCCAGTGGGGTCCATTTCTCTATTAGAAATTAGATGAGTTAAAGGTGTATGAGTACCAGAGAATGGATAGGCAGGTCAGAGAAGGGAATTGGTATCATGGTATCAAATTCGAGAGAAGTTTAGACTTGTGGCATGTTGGGGATGCATTTGTGAGCTATCACATGGACAGTGTCAGCGTGGCACAGGCCATGTTGGCTGAACAGAGCCATTAGGACCAGTTGTGAAGTATAAGTTAGGATTTGGGTGAGCGTGTGTTAGTGAGTTTTGAGTTTATATATGTATGAGTGCAGTTAAGTATAAGTAGGCCCAGTTGTGAAGTATAAATAGGCCACCTTTTTCCTTTATGGTTCAAATATCACATATGTTCATTCCATTGTATGATGAATCAGTCCCAGGTTTTGAGTACATATTGACACGAGGATTTGAGAGTTAGGAGGTTAGTTCAGAGGTTAGATTTAGTATCAAAAATTTTAATGTGTGTGTGTGTGTGTGTGTGTGTGTGTGTGTGTGTGTGTGTGTGAATGCTCGAGTCCAGTTTTAGGCTCATGTGACAGTTGAGTTAGTTTGTATCATTGAGCAAATAGGGAAGATGTTTAAGGAAATAAGAAGATAAGGTTACAGTCATAATTTGGACTTGTACTAGTCTCAGATGCTATAAGAGCATGTAGAGGGCTCGAGTATGGAGAGTTATCTACTGTTCAGGTAATAGAGGAGCCTTGGAGTCGAGCTACAGTGTCAGTGGCTCAGAGTTTCTTGTATCAAACCCACTTTAGTATCAGACCCCCCTTTCCTTTGAATAAGTTATATAAAGAGTATCAGGTAGGTAAGGATTCGGGTGAGTAAGGGTGGTGGTGTAGTTGGGCTAAGCAATAAGGAAGAGAGTGTTAGTTAACATGGGGACTCGAGTGCAGGCAATGCCTTGCACTGGAATATTTCCAGACAGCAAAGAGGACCCCCTACTACCGAAGAGTGTAATGTCTTGGCCTACAGGTTAGTATGAGCAGGAGTGGACTAGTCCCTATAGGAAACCAATATGGGGGTTAAGTATCTGCCCTTTGTAAAGGGCAGTAGAGTGACGGATGTTGTATGGCAGTAGGCTGCCTTTGATAAGCAGCAGAACATGGGGAGAGAGAAGGGAATGTGAGTGTATTCTAGTGTACTTTGTGTATCCTAGAGTGTTGGAGATTAGTGAATGCAAGAAGGAGTGTGGCTTGCCTTAGCCAATGTGGCTTTGGCAGCAAGCCTTGATTGCTGTAGGCATTTGGCTAATATGGCCACTACACAGAAGTATGGAGGGGGGAAGGCAGCAGGGCAGGACCATTTAGCCCTGCCAGCCTGTGATTGGCCATGGTGTGTGATTAGTAGTTAGTTCAGGATAAATGAGAATGCCTATTGAGTTAGTATCAGTCATGGTTTAGATAGTATCGGTAAGTTCTAGTGTTGTGTTCTAGTGTTCTGTAAGTTAATATGTCCTCATAATATCCTAGTGAGTTAGTGTGTGGTACAGAATTAGTGTAGAGGGTGAGCCTATGTATGTGCATAAGTATCTACTTAGTGAGTGTCTTAGTGTGGCAGTATTGTGTGCAAAGTGTCTTTGAGAAGGAAGGTGAGGACTGTCCAAGTGTGACAGTATTCATGGTATACATATGTGTGTGTGTGAAAATGGGATGCATGAGTTGTAGGTGTGTTTTCATGATGGGCTACAGGAAAGGAAAGGTAGCAGGACAGTGAGAGTGAGAGTGTCATGGTTGAGTGTTAAGAGGGTACCCTAGTATCTAAGGTTAGTTACTAAGATACAATTAACATATGTATAAGAGCATCTTAGGACTAAGGGATACCAAGTCAAGCCATTAGAACATCTTAGTGTATATACATATATATGTTAGGACATTGCCTATCTTAATAGATGAATAGGTGATGGTTATGCCTAAGTAGACAATATAGTCCGGGTATAAGGGTTTACCTAGGAATATAAAGGTAATGGGTATTCATAGGAAATAGTAATGTAGGATACATACCTATATAGGTAATTATCAAATTTAAGAGATATACGTATAGATACGGTATCTATGTAGGTAATGATTTGAATTGGGATAACCTAACCTAGAATTGACTATAGGTTGACCATTGTTGACCAGTTGACCGAAAGTCAACCTTGAGTCGAACTTGACCTAGATTGCATATCATTCACCGAATATCAATGTTTAACCTACTGAAACACAAATTAACATATATATATATATATATATATATATATATATATATATATATATATATATATATATATATATATATATATATATATATATATATCACATCTAGGTTCTTGTGACTCCATCTGGGCCTCGAACCACATTTACTGCTCAAGACGACAGACGAGTACATTCTCTGATAGTTCTCCTTACTTGATATATCCTGTGATGCATGTTATACTAGTGTTTTATCTTAATTCTGATACGATGGACTCACGGATTCGTATCTTCATGGATTCCTTGACTAGAGATACGTGGTTTCATACTATCACGAACAATGTAAATCATGACTAATGCATCTATCACGAATAATAAAATGTGTGTCGAAGAACCTGGATTCCATGTGTACTAGTCAGGGTGGGGAAATACCGATGAGACATATGAACATGCCATTTCTATTCTATTCATCATGCGTGAACAATAGCGGCCACACATGTAAGTGTATGGTTTGCCGAATCTCTCTCTCTAGTCGTTCACATGTCAAACTTGGTATTTCAAATCACTGGTCTTAACACAGTTTGTCTGAGTTGTCTACAATATATCTTGCATGATAGGTTTACTCATTATTACATATATGTCTGTTCTCATATGGTCTTGTACCCTTTTCATTTTATTATACTTTACCTCTATAACTTGATCATCAAGAATCTCATTATTATTTCATACTCATAGCGCTTGTCATTATTTGAACTGCTAGAGTATATGTGCTCGTTCTAATCCTGACTTGATATGTTGACAAAATATTACAGATGATGATGGTGACTGTCCTACTTTCTATGGAGCATATGAGGGTGACATTCAGGAGCCTGAGGAGCATCTAGCTCAGTAGAGGGTGCCTAGTTTAGTCTAGTACTTATAGCTTTCTATTTGTATCGGATTGTTCCGATTGTTAGTTGAGACTTATTTATATTCAGGACTTGTACTTATTTGTGTTGGACATCCATATGTGTGTTGTGATGACTCTATTTTATATATTTAGTTCTCTCCTTTTATCTTATTCCATATCGTGCTCTATCTTCGCTAAATTTGTGATTGAGATATAGAGTTGAGATGTTATATTATACCTCCGTGCGGAGATGATATATTATATCATATTGTTGTTAGATATTAGATGTTATAGACGGACTATACAGTGTTCTACCGCCGACACTGTGGCATAGGCTGGACGTACCCACGTTCTCGTGCCCTTCCTCAGGGTGCGGGTCGTAACATTTCTAAAAGGAGAATTCGGGCAGAATTCTCACAGAATTCGGACATAATTCTTCGAGAGAATCTCGACAAATAGCCATTGCATCCGTAACTGCAGGATGACCAAGTTCAAAGTCCAACGGGCACTAACCGAACTCGGGCCAAATTCCCTTGGAGTTCTGTTAAGGTTTTTGCAATTTGATTTTTGGGATCTTTGAAAAGTTTAACCAGTTTAGGAGGTTTTTGTAAAAAGGGCTATTTTAAAAAACAAAGGATATTTTGAAAATATTTTGGGATAGCCTATTTTCTAGTATAACTTGGTGTACATCGTATTCCTTGACTCAATAAAATATAAAAATTATATTGAATATGGAAATACAGACTCATGTGGCAAAACGGCTTCAAGTCTTGAACGGTAGCAGTGGCAGATCACAACAATCATCCAAGTAGCCCTTATATCGAGACAGAGTTTGATCAATTATTAAAATTAGGTTTGACCATGACCAATGGGCCAAGAAGTTCGAGTACTGCAAGATCGTTTGGTTTATGTGCTTTTGCTCGGTTCTCTCGCATGACTCTCTGGTTTGGGGGAACGTTTCGTGCTTCGTTCCATTCTCTTCGAAGGGGATGTATATGGCTACTGAGAATCATGCTGCTTTGGGTGACAGAGAAAAGCTTGGGAGGGCAGGATTGTAATTAATGTCGTTGCGTTCCCAACTACCGACGAAGCAATCAATAGATCTGCGGGCGAGGAGAAATCATGTGGGCAGCGAGGTTCCTATCAGGGTTTCTAGGGAGGCACCAATCTCTTAGGCAGATTTATACAAAACAATATCAGATAGGAAGGACTTCGACCTTCAATACTTGCCAAAAATAGTTGGAGTACGTAAGATAGCAGTGTTTACACAGGAGGATTTAGAAGCAATGGCGGATGTATGGAGACATACACTAATGATCTATGTTATGAGTTCTCGTCCATTTTTTGGGTACTTAAAAGCATACACAAATCAAGTATGGTGACCATCGGAGAAGTTGGATATATATGCGAGGAAAAATGGTTACAATTTGGTTTAGTTTAAATGTTTGGAGGATCTTGACAAGGTGCTGTAGCAAGGCGGGCGTCTTAGAATAATGCGTAGATAGATGGTAGATTCTAAATTTGAAAGGGAGCAATTTACGACAGCCTTTTCAATTTGGATTCGGTTCCTAAATCTACATCCTTGGCTTTGTAGTGGTCCGAATATAATAAAATTAGCCAGTATTATGGGATTGCTTCTCAAGGTTGTTGAGGTCACTGCTTCTCTAGCTCGTCTTTCTTAAGCAAGAGTATTTCTAGAGATGCAATCAACGGAGCCCATCACATACTCGATCCCTATCGAACTTTCGAACAGACAAGTTATTGGGCAGTTGGTAGAATACGAGTGGATTCCGCTTTCATGTTCATTATGCCGGTGGTTTGGGCATACACATGTAGTATACAGTGAATTATCAGTCGACTGTGATCAGGAACCAAACCCTAAGGTGGGTAATCAACCTGATAGGGACGAAGATGATGAAGATTATAACTCCCATAACATTGGAAGAGGATAATAGTGCTCAAGACGGGCCTTCGATGGGAGGCCAAAACCAATCAGAAGAGGAGTCCAACAGTATTATGAGCAAGAGACAGGGAGTAGTATATGAAGGAGAAGTTGAGGCAAGATCCACCATTTATAAGTGCGGAATGACTGCATGGGTGAGAGCAACTAACAAATGGTTCACTACGAGGAGGTTGCTCCAAATGAGATGGCCTCGTATAGGACGTCTAGAAACTGCTGGAAGTAATGGAGCTAAGGTGCGAAGGATGACTACGACAGACGAAGACGCTCCGAATCGAGACCGTTGGGTGATGCTTTACCATGATTAAGTCATCAATACGCTTCTCCAACAAATGAGGAGCTTACTATAGATAATCCTATATAGTGGTTGGAGTCGTTAAATTAAGATGAAAGAGGGGACACAAATATACAATCTAACACGAAGAAGAATTAGGTTGGCTTATCTATACCTCTACATGGTGAGACCAAGGTTTGCTAGAGGACCCCCTAGTCAAATTAAGTGTCTATCTTGGCCTGGAATGTTAGAGGTGTAAAATCTATTGGGAGGTGGCGATCTGTTTGTGATCAGTTGGTGAGATGCAAGTGTAGAATGGGTGTTTTATTGGAATCGAAAATTATGTTGGCACGTACTCTCGAGAGTCGCACTCCGGCAGGGTGGGTTTCGGTTCACAACCTTATGCTTTTGCTGAATGGCCCGTATATGGGTGATATGGGATAATTTATTTTGGCCAGGAATTGTTCAGTTCAAATCTGAACAGTTGGTGTTGGTGGAAATAAAGAATCATGGGGGTTCTATCCATGTTACTTGGTGTGGTATATGGCTATAACGATAGACGTCTTTGGTATAAACTATGGAGAGACATAATACAGTTGGTAACACTTGTGGCTCGTAACTTCCTCTGCCGATGATTGTTATATTCTCATGATAATATGGGAGGCTGAAGGGTATCAGACTCCATTCTTGTTGATTTCCAAAATTGTCTCCTAGGCTTTTGACTTATGTCTGAGGAGTACGGGTCTTACTTGGACTTGGAACAATCAAGCCTCTTCTAATCCGATATCGTGCAAACTGGATCACGTACTGGGGATGATAGATATTATTGTCCGTTGATTCATAAGATGAAGAACAAAATAAATGCCGAAGCATACATGAATCTATTGATTGGCTTAATGGATCTTGAAGCAGACGTCTTTTATGGGGTTCGATCTTCCAACTCGCTACGACCCTAAATAACAAAGATAAAATCTTTGTTTCTCTCTCTGTTGTTGGGATGCAGAAGAGAATAGAGAAAACCCTCTCTTTGGTGGTCGTACGAGTTGGGGACCATAACCCTAATGAATATATATATATATATATATATATATATATATATATATATATATATATTAAACGCACACAAATATATGGACCATATATATATATATATATATATATATATATATATATATATATATATATATATATGTGTGTGTGTGTGTGTGTGTGTGTGTGTGTGTGTGCATTTAAAATATATATATATATATATATATATATATATATATATATATATATATATATATATATATATATATGTTTAAAATATATATATATATTTTAAACATATATATATATATATATATATATATATATTTTTATATATATATATATATATATATATATATATATATATATATATATATATATATATATATATATATATATATATGTTTTGATAAAATATATATGTTTTGATATTTTTAATTTGGCCCCTCATCAAATTCGATTTATCTTCGGTATCTACACATTATTTCTATGACAATTATACCTTAAGCCAATTTTTTCAAATAGGCCAATTTAATTTAGCTTAATTATTTAGATAGTCCAACATAATTAATTTTATATGTGCGGCCCCTAATTATTGAATAATTTCAACAATCTTCTACTGTGCCACATATGTAACCTTATAATTGTATTAACCTTAGTGAGCTCATAAATTGCTATCTTAACCTTAGGGTATATCCGGACAATCTTGTCCATTAACCATATCAATATAGGATCAAAGCAGCATTCGTCACATTTAGCGTAACTAAACCATCAATGGTTACATATAACATTACTGCTAAATGACATAGATCAATCATGGATGCGTAGCATGAAAATTACATGCAATGTGATCAACACGTGTCTATTTTCAACTGTCCACCTTAACTTTAGTGAGATCCATTGGCATAGCCAGCATAGGCCCAGTGGGGTCATGTGACCCCACTCAAAATTTTGTTATATATATATATATATTTTTTTTTTGTTATATATATATATATATATATATATTATATATATATATATATATATATATATATATATATATATATATATATATATATATATATATATATATATATATTTGTTATTAATTGTTTTACTCATAGCTAGTTATATTACGAATAAGTAACAATTTGATGTTTTGCTCATTTTACTTGTAGCTACAAGTAGCTGATCCATGTCATAAATTTTGTCCTTAATTGTTTTTAGATGGCAAGATTTAATTTGCTCTTAGATGGAATGAAATTACTTTCTAGTATAACATATCACGCCTCGATCCCGCTAGGGTCGTCCGCCTTGCCTGGATCCCTGCGGGATCGTTCGTCCTCGCTAAGGCGTGATGCCGTACAAGCCTAAGTTGCGCTTGTACAAGGCCAAGTACCTGCATAAAACAACTAGTCAAACAAAACACACGCACGCACCCATTTATTGTAGAAAACCAAATATTGGACATAGAGATTTGAAATGGAAATAGTTCTTTTATTGATAAACTTAATAGGAAATACAAGTACAAAACTTTGCAAACTCAGAGTGCCTTATCTTGGCTACATGATTCTCTTTAAAACTATCTTTTAAAAATAGCCGCAATGCCCATACATGATATCCCTTTATTACATGCTTGAAATGTAAAGACGCCTTCAAATAAAAAGAAACTTGCACCTGGACTGGAAATGTAAGATAGCTTCGAGGCAATCTACAGCACTATTGGGCTAGACGAGCTTTAGTACCTCACTTGAAATCCCCATGTCTCCTTTGCTTTCTAAAAAGGATGTCCACAACGTGGGTCAGCACACATCATATACTGGCGAGCGAATTTTCGTCGAAACTCAAAAATATCTGCACTAATTCAACATGTGAAGCTTTATATTTACAAGTGCTTTTCTACTTGTCTAGGTTCTTTTTAACAATTCATAAGAAACATGACAGAAGAATATTTCATAACCAACTTACCCATCGTCGACAGTCATCCCTGCATAAGACAGGTTAGCACAATTTGCATATGATATAAAGGTATACTATTTAATTCTGCATCTATTGTTAGGTTGCAATGCACTCTGATTTCATAAATGCACCTAACTATATGTTGGTCTACGGGTTGTTTCTAGTGAATAGCCGCTGTGACACATGGGTTCAGCTAGTCGCTATTTGGATATTGATGCAACACCCAAGGTTTCTTGTACCTCGAAATGTCTAGAAAATCTCTCCCAGGCCGAGCGATTCAAGGTGCCCCCAAAACCGCCCGAGAGATCTAGTTTTCTTGTGCGCAAGTTGTCCAGGACCTATGCATACTCTGTAAGGCAATTTTTATGCAACACATGTATTTATGCTTTACTTTGGTTCATGACAGAGCTTATAGCTCCTAGCTTTGGGACAATTCTCTTTGTTGTGGCAACGTGTACAAGTCCGTCTATACACATCTAAATATTTGAAGCATATTCATAGGCAACAGATATTATTCATATGAAAACAGATGAAGCAGGCAACATATAATCCAGCATATGATTCAATTCATTATCTTCTCTTTATCTTTTGTTAATGTGGTATCGTTGTTCGTAAGGATGAGACAACAGAGTAGACTAGAGATCATTTTTATTAGGGCGTACAAATAAATGTAAGTCCAGTTAGAGCAACTAACCAAGATGAATCTTAGTTGAGAGAAGGAGAGATTTCACGCGCTGTTCACACTCTGTGTATGTCTATGCGTCCTCCTGCATTGGCACCAACATTCGATTAGCATACTTCGGTCTCTTTTCCTTAAGATTCGGAATAAATGCGATATGCGATGAAAGCGAACAATGAAAACCAATCATTGAAAACTAACATGAAAACACATTCATCAAAACCAAGCAGCGAAAGAAAACATCCAACGAAAATGATTGGACTCATTTCAATAGAAGCCGATCCATCAGTTGGAAAGGTTCATTGCATTTCATCCGTGATCAATCGATACCGACAAAGGTTTTCCCAAATACTTGGTTCAAGACTGAGTCAGCAAGCCGTGGGTATTACATAGTGGATCGCGAGGAACGGGGCACTACATAACACTCTTCGATTAAAAAATTATAGTCAAAACAAATAATTTTTAATCTTATTTTTCCTTGAGGAATAGATCCTAGGATGGCAAGTTTCATGACTAAAATTGTAGAATCCAAGTATGAATTTTAAGGTATACTGAATCTCCTCAATCAAATGGTCAAAAATGTCTTGTATGACATGACTGAAATGTAACAAAGTTTATGATTCTGATTATATTGGATTAGAATTAATGTACACTTTAATGCCAATCGTATTTGAAAAGAAAAGAAAAAATGAGCAGTTACAATAAGAAAACTAGAATAGACGACCAATGTTAGGTATAAAACATATGATATGTGACTAATTTGTGCAATTATTTTACTCTTCATTTTTGTAATTTTTTTGAATTAATTTTTTTAATCGATTTTGACCCCGCTGCACTCAAATCCTGGCTACAACACAGGTGAGATCAATACTATAACATAATGAAAATAGAATGAACTAAAATTTCTATATATCTGATCAAATAAATATTCGAAATACTTTAATACATAAATGTGTTCAAAAGCCAAATAGCACCATACAAACTCCCACTGTATTGCTATATTCTTAATTAAGATAACACCCATATGAGTAGTATGCTCATGAAAGGCCTTAGATGTTAGCACTTTTGTGAGAGGATCCGCTAATATAGGGTTTGTCCTAATGTACTTTATAGACACTTGAACATTCTGATTTCTTTCCTTCACAACTAGAAACTTTATGCCAATATCCTTTGACTTATACAAGTTCATGTTGTTATTGGAATATAGTACTGCTGATTTATTGTCACAATATAGTTTGAGTGGTCTTTCAACACCCTCATGTAGGTGCACCCTTGTGACAAAATTTTGCAACTATATTCCCTGCATAGATGCCTCACAGCATGCTATAAACGTTGCCACCATGGTGAAAGAAATTATGAGTGCCTGTTTAATACTCATCCAAAATATATCTCTACCAGTTAACATAACCTGATATGGATCTCCTAATGTGTTGGCATCCAGCAAAATCGGAGTCGGAATACCTTATGATCTCCAAAATTATTAGATCTCTTGTAAAGAGCATATATTTCCTTGTTCTCTATTATTACTTAAGTAGCTTGGCTGCTATCCAATGATCCATCCTATATTTGTTTAAATATCTACCTAATATCCCAACTATGTATGCAATATCGGACGCGTACACACTTGAGCATGCATTAGATTCCCTATAACTGATGAATAGAGAATCTATTGCATTTCTTTAGTTTTAAGGCTATTCTTAGGGCACTTGATTGAGACTGAATTTGTCTTCTTTAGCGACATGTGTCACCTGGTTTGCATTAATTACTTTAATCGATGTACAAAATTAGAAAACTATATCTACTCCTGCTGAACTTGTAATACACACAATCTTCAATAGTGTTTATCTCAAAACCAAACGAGATAATCACTTGGTGAAATTTTGAAGTACCTTTGACGAGAAGCCTACTTGAGTCCATAAATAGGTTTTGTCAGTTTGCAAACCATATTCTTTGGGTCTTCTGACACAAAGTTTTCTGGTTGCACCTTATAAATTATTTCGTCAATGTTTCTATAGAGAAATACCGTTTTAACATACATTTGATGTAACTCAAGATCAAAATGTGCAACAAGTGCTATGATTATTTTAAAAGTGTCTTTCAGAGAAATGGCGAGAAAGTCACTTTAAAATTAATCCTTAACTTTTGAGTAAAGCCACTAGCTACAAGATGCACTTTATACCTCTTCACGTTACCCTTCGAATCCTTCTTGGTTTTAAATTTTTATTTGCAACCAATGGACTTCGCACCTTTTGCTAACGTGACATCCCAAACTTTATTGTCTTACATAAGACTTATACTCCTTATTTATTGCATTAATCCACTATAAGAATTTGAACTTTCCATGGCCTGATGGAAGTGATTAGATCATCTTCCAGTATTCCACAGTCTTTTTCACATTCCTAGAGAAATTTGACAAGATTATCCGAAATTATATATTTCCTTTCTCTTGATGGACCATCTTAACATTATTGGTTCTTGAGGTTGTCCCTCCGAAATAATTACCTTATCTTGAATGGGGGTGCCGCTACGTTGTCTTATTAAGGTATCTCAACAATGACTTGTAGAGGTAATTCGACATTGTCTTATTGAGGCTCCGAATTTACTTCTTGATCAATGACATATACATAATCCTGCACATCGTCATAAGTGATAGTAGGAATTGTAATTGATTCATCCTCAAAGACAATGTCCCTGACTTTATTTCTCTCCCAAACTCAACATCCTAAAAAAATATTACACTTCTTGTCGCAAAAAAAATTCTTTGTGTAGGATCATATAATTATTAACCCCTTGATCTATCAGCATAGATAATTAAGTAGCTGCTGATAATTTAACTTTGGTCTCTTTTTCTTTTACACATTCAATACAGACATTAATGTCTATAAAGTCAATGGAATCCAATCCCATCAGACACAAGTCGTTCAACTCTATTTCTACAGATATGTATAAAATCCATGTTTTGAATTACAGAAAAATTTCTATAATTTTTATTATTTAAAATTGTTAATAAATCCTTAGCAAGTGGTCAAATAGCCTAAAATATTAAATTGGTCAAATTGCCTTATTGTAAAAAGTTTAAATGATTAAATTATCTCGGATAAACAAAATAATAAAATATAAAGCTAATATTTGGTATATAGTAAATTTAAATAAACTAGGTTGGTAAGTGGAAGAATAACATAAATCAATAATAAGTTAGTTATATGCTTAATAAATTAAATTTATAGTAACAGAAGATGATAACTGGAAACAATATAAATATATGTATATATTATATCCATATTTAATAAATCTAAGTCTATTTTCCCAGCTACATCTTCTCTCAAGCCAAACATATAGATATGGATACAATCTTATTTAAACTCAAGAAAACACTTCCCTATATGTCTTTCTCCTTTCACCTCTTCTTCCCATATAAATAAACCGAGCCTTCCCTTCCATATATACCATATATCCTGTCCCTCCTCCTACAGTTACTCCATGCAAACCAAACCCCAACATCCGTCCCATGGACTCTGTAAACCTGATTCCTCCGTGTTTCTTTCTCGCGTACCGCATCCCCAGCCATATGAAACCTTCCCGTTCTCCAGCGCTCGCCGACCAGATCGTTCGGCCTTGCTGTGTGCTGCATACGGCAGTAGTCGTCATGACGGACAGTGCTGCCATATGACGTCGCATGCTCCCGGCCTGACTACAGTACCGCGAGAGGACCTCCACTGTCGCAAACCAACCGACGTTCGCGAGTCCGGTTGCCAGAGCCATCCAACTGCGTGGACACCTCTCGTCAAGCACGCCTACTTGATACCAGTGACCACTTTTGACTGCATCATGGACCGCACCATCGAAGATGTCGCGGATGACTCGACCCTATCAAGTTCTGCGATCGACCAAGCACCTCACCGGAAGATACACTCGCATAATCCGGACTTGAGACTCGCATAATCTGGACCCGAGCCTCCCACCGAGCCCCATGTACTATCGGTCGAGCAACCTCTTCCTCTACCGCATCAGCTCAGCCTGACCGACTCTCCATTCTTCCCACGACTCACATAGGTCGCCACTTCCTAAAGAGCATGAGCATTGGAATATCTTATGTTCATGTACATGTTATGTACATGAGAGAGAAGAATCCACAACAGCAACACAACAATTAAAGGAGCGAAAATTTCAACAGTAGCATTAAAGTTTATTTAAATTGCGTAAAAGACACAAAGTTTGGATAAATCGCAGATTCGGCATCGTCGCGCCCCATTTTTGGGCGTGAAAAATTAATCCCCGTCTTAACCCCGGTTTTTTAATTTAAAAAAAAAAGGGCGCCCCATTTAGGGGCGCCAAATTTAAAGTCCAGACAGGTACAACGGAAGAGACAAAAAGAAGAAAAGAAAAAGTAAAAAAAAAAAAAAAAAAAAAAAAAGCGCGCCCCATTTAGGGGCGCCGAAATGTGATGTCCTGACACATCACGATATAAAGAAAAAGCTAAAGAAAAAGCAAAGCTAAAGAAAAAGCAGAGGATAAAGAAAAAAAAAAAAACCGAAAAAAAAATGCGCGCCCAATTGCAGCAATTGTAAAAAAAACCGAAAAAAAGTAATAATGAATTAATTTAGATATATATATATATATATATATATATATATATATATATATATATATATGTATATATTAGTTTATTTATTATCTATGCAATAATAACAATATCTATTAGTTAATATAAATTATTAATAAGTAATAATTTTCATATATATAAATTCGTTATTATTACATATAGAAATGATATATATATATATATATATATATATATATCTATATAATTATTATATATATATATATATATAGATATATATATATATATATATATATATATATATAATAATAATAATAATAATACTAATAATAATAATAATAATAATAATAATAATAAAATAATAATACGAATTAATTATATATATATATATATATATATATTATATATATATTATATATATATATATATATATAAATTAATTCGTTATATTATTATTATTATTATTATTATATATATATATTTATATATAAATATAAATATAAATATAAATATACATATATATATATATATATATATATATATATATATATATATAATATATATATATATTAATTCGTTATATTATTATTATTATATATATATTTTTCTTTCTAATTTGTTTACTTTCTTTTCCTTTCTTCTTTTTCCTTTATTCTTTTCTTTCTTCTTTCCTTTCTTCTTTGTCTTTTATGTTTGCTGGAGTGTAGTGAATTTTGGCGCCCCTAAATGGGGCGCGTTTGTTTTTTTTATTTTTTTCTTTTCTTCTTTTCTGTCGGGACTTTAAATTTGGCGCCCCTAAATGGGGCGCCCTTTTTTTTTTTTTTTTTTTAAATAAAAAACCGGCTGATTGGGGGAATTAATTTTCACGCCCAAAAATGGGGCGCGACGATGCTGAATCTGGGATTTTTCCAAACTTAGTGCCTTTTCTGCAAATTAGATAAACTTTAATGCTACTGTTAAAATTTTCGTTAAAGGAGTAATGGTAAATTTCCATACAGGCCTCCATCTATTTAGAAATTTCATCCATTAAAGGTAAATTTCCATACATGCCTCTATCTATTTAGCAATTTCATCCATTATTTAACCTATACTCATACATAAATAGGTAACTTCATATATAAGTCAATGATTTAAGATTTACTATATATAATCTGAATAAGTAAAGAGATGATTTAGTTATAGTGAATTTATATTAGCTACATAAATATGTAAACATATGCCAATTAATAGTATTGATAAATAGTTACTGAATAGATAATTTAGCAGTAAAAATATATATAGATTCAAATAAATTTGTTATTAAATTGGATAAATCTAACTTTAGTTAAGATTCGTAGATAAGCATATACTTATATATTTAATAAATTCTTGTAGACTTTATGGGCTTGAGTTCAGACCCTTATTTTTCATAACAAACATAGTTAATGGTTATGTTTTGTTTTACTTTGACAATTAATCCGTAGGCTAAATTACAACATATAAGGATGCTAAAACTCAACTAAATACAAACCCACTTTAAAGTATATATTTAGAATATTTTATAGAATCAACGTAATATATTTATGTTTAATTTTATAATAATTGCTAGGTATTATCCTGGACTTGGACCGGACCGGAGTACTCTCAATCTCAAAAGAGTTGGAAAAATTTCAGGCAAGTATATCTTGCCTTCTTTACAGTATATTTACATGCTTAAATTCTTTTATCTCGCATCGCATGATTATTAGTAGTTGTTTCTTTTTGTTTTTTGTTAATATGTTTTCTTCAATGATATGTTTAGTGGGCAACTTGTCTTTGTCTTAATTCTTACATGTTGATTGGTACCTGCGTCGTACATAAGTCGTACCGAATCATGGGGAGGGAAGAATGAGTGCGTCATAACTGAACTGCTACTTCTATTTTCGATTTTCTTAATCTGCGAGTCCACACTAGGGACGAGGGTTGATTGTTTGTTCAAACCTGCTAGTCCACACTAGGGGCGAGTGTTGATTGTTTGAACTAACATGCGAGTCCACACTAGGGGCGAGAGTTTGATTTTTTGTCATGTGTTCACCTAGAAACTTGGCATTTGATACGTGTTTTCTTTCCAGCTGTTTATTTATGTGTAGTTGTTCTCATATTCATGTTTCGTTGTTGCTTAGTTCTGTTTCTATCCTGGTTTTCTTTATGCATGTTATACTGTTAGATAGGCGTGTTTTATGTATCTTGCTAGTCCTTGAGGACCTGATGATCTCTTCATGTAGTTGATTGTATGAAGTTATTTAGCTGATCATGGTGGTAGTTGATTACTTCAGATTCAGGTATCTTTCGTGATTACATATTTACGTCCATTATTTGTACTCTGCTTGTTAGCCTAGTTTTATAGACTCATTACTTTCTTTCGAGTCTAATCGGATATACATGTCAGTGGGCTGCAGACCATGAACCATATTGTTCATTCTTGATATTTATTATTTTATGTGGATTGAGATATTGATGATTTACCATATTAGATCATGTCTTAGACAGCTTACGTGCATTACTTGAGGGTTCCATAGATTGGATTTATCCTTCAGTATGTACCAGCTGGCCGTGTCACGTGCTAGTCCCGTGACTTTTGGGACTGGGGCATGACAGAGTTTTTTTGTGTGGCCCATGCAGGTCAGAGCATATCGTTTCGATTACGTTACTGTGACGAACGAGCCTACGATAGGATTAAATAGGATCTCAATCCACAACTGCTTGACAATTTCTTTTGAACTCTACTATTGTCACGACCCGCACCCGGTATAGGGGCACGAGTGTGTAACATCGCCCAGCCTACGCCGCAGAATCGGCGGTAGAATATTTTTCTAGGTCGCTAACTATAAAACTCACACAATGATATACTTTACCTGTCATAGATCTCAACTCCGAGTGGAGGACAAGTATAAGATTTGATAATACTCAATCACAGTCTAAAGTACGATAAGATATCACAGAAGTCTAAATAACTATAAAACTCAACAAACAACAACTAATAATAATATTCAAACAAAACTCAAATACAATGTCAAAATCTCCACTTATTACAATCCAATTTCAAAACAGAAATCTAGAACAAGTCCATTAAACTAGTCTCTTGGTCACTCCTGAAAGTCGGGACCCAAGGGAGCTATCCCCTCCTCGGATCCGTAGTGGGTAGGATACGTATCCTCCTAACAATCATCTGAAAAATATATATAGTCAGGATGGAACGAGCACATCTCATCTAGCAATCCTAAGTAAATGACAAAGACTATAAAGCAGTTATAGACAGATATACTTGATGAATCATGGAAAGTTGAGATGGGTAATGAAATAGGACAACAGTCAAACAAGGAATGTAAATACAGAAAAATATGAGAGCATGACAATGAAAACTGTAAATAGAGACAACTAACTAGAACAATATGATACGATTCCAATCTGTAAAACATGAGACAATGTGATTCTAGTACAAGTCACTAATCCAGTATGTTTGAGATACTGTTCTTGTCATGAAAATGAGTAGCGAGTAAATACGGCACACCGTACACTTGGCAAGCGTACGATGTCTATCTTTCTTGTTTAGACGAATAAATACGGCACACCACACGCTCGCCCAAGCGACGATAGCTATCTTTCTTGTTTAGACGAGTACATACGGCACACCGTACGCTCGGCCAAGCGGCGATGACTATCTTTTTTGTTTAGATGAGTAAATACGGCACACCGTACGCTCGGCCAAGCGGTGATGTCTTTCTTTTTTAGACGAGTAAATACGGCACACCGTATGCTCGGCCAAGCGACAATGGCTATCTTTCTTGTAATGGTAGTTCTTGTTGAATACGGCACGTCGCCTACCGGGTCCAGCGGCGACGGCTATCTTGCTTGTAATGATGATTCTTGTATGATTTGAACATTTAGTACTTATAGGTGTTTCGAGTAGATGGTTCTTGTGTGTAGCTCCCCTTCCCGAAAATTGTGAAATATTTTTTATTATTTATTTATTTGATTTAAATGGTGATTTTAGACCTTAGAATTAATTATTTAGTTAATTATTACGGTAGATGATTTTAGCTATAGTAGAGTTTTGAAGTACCAGACGACTAGAAATATGGCACGGATAGTGCAGTGACGTATTTTGACTAGTGTTTAGCCATGGTAGGAGAATGTCGAGCCATAGGAGTGTCCTAACTAGGAAAACCAAGCCAAGTTACGACTTAACCCGTACCGAAGTTTTTATTTATTATTTAATTATAGTATTGACCTGTAGAAGACCGTTTGTGCCGATTTAGCCCGAGCTGGGCCCGAACCGAATCCAAGCCCAGGTAGGCATGTAGTGGAACCAAATACGACCTTGTAGACATATTTGGTAAATACAAATATTTTGTATATATATTTTTAGGAATTGGCAATTATTTTCTAAATAATTGTTATAGGTAGATTATAAGCATTATTATTGTTAAATAGTGTTCTACAAAATTTGTATGATCTTCGGGAGCCAGATAAGTAGTGTGCAGGTTGTACCCATCAAAACGATTATTGGACTATTTTAATTGTTATTAAAATTATTATTATCATTAATATTATTTTGTTGTTATTATATGATAACGATTTATATTTATTAAATCATTTATTATATAAATGATATATATATATGAGTATATAGATTATATATGTGATTATATATATATATATATATATATATATATATATATATATATATATATATATATATATATATTTTATATATATATATAGATTATATATATATATATATATATATATATATGTATATATATATATATATATATATATATATATATATATATATATATATATATATATATAACTGTATGTGTATGTGTATATATAAATATATAAATGTATATATGTGTAAATGTGTATGTGTACATGTATAAATATATTAGATATATGTGTGTATGTATAAATATTATTTTCTTATATGTGGGTGGATATATATATATATATATATATATATATATATATATATATATATATATATATATATATATATATATATATATTTGTATATAGAAGAAAAAAAAAAAAAAAAATATATATATATATATATATATATATATATATATATATATATATATATATATATATATATTTGTATATAGATATATGTATATATACATGAATTTATATATATTTATATGTATATTTAAAGATATATGTTGCGTATATAAATATTATTTTGTATTATGTGTTTGGATATATATATATATAGATATATGTATATATATATGCAAGAATTTATATATATGCAAGAATTTATATGTATATATATATGCAAGAATTTATATATATGCACAAAAAAAAAATATATATATATATGCAAGAATTTATATACATGTATATGTATATATATAGGTATATATATATATATATGTATTAATATATAATAGTTAAGAAAAGGAATAAAAGAAAAAGAATGAATAAGAATAGGGCCCAACCCAGCCCAACAAGTGGAGTGGGCCAGCCAGCTGGACCGAGCCCATGAAGCAGCTCGAGCTCGGCCAAATAAGAACAGTGCAGACTAAAAATGCCCGAGTGTTAAACCCCGTACAGTATTTGCGCATATATGGAGATCGATCGATCGAGAAACTCCAGAAACCCTAAACCAAACCCCTGGCGACCTTCCCCATGTCGGCGCGCGCCGCCCCGAAGCGGCCAGGCCACCGTCGGCTGGCCAGGGTGGCCACAGACCCGCGCGCGCGCGTGCCAAAGCAGGGCAGCCGCAGCAGTAGGTACAGCAAATCGTCCAACTTCGAAGGTAAATTTCTTCCTCTGTACTTCGTCGTTTTGAGATTCGTAAAGTGTTCCAGAGAGCCTATATAACCCTCTTGAGATCCCATCAAGGGGATTCGAGGATAGTGTCACAACCTACCCATGAATTCGACGCAAAGTCGAGAAAAAACTACGTGTTGACATAATACAATTTCAGTCCAATCATCTATATTGGAAGCCAGATTTCGAACAACATATTAGGGTTCTCAAAAATCTAATTAAACAGGCTTGTAGACAACATAACCGAGATTGAGACCCCACTTTTAGTTTATTTTCTAGTGGATTAAACTCTGTTTAAAACCAAGTTGAAAATCATGAAAAACCTGCTTTCAAAACATAGAAACTCATCCACACGACGTACGTCCCGCCAAACCGGGCGACGTGGTTGCAAACCGAAAGCATCAAAAGCTGCATATCGGCTTCGTGGTCATGTGGGCTTTAACGGAATTCAAATTGGTCGCGTGTGCGCGACGAATTGATGCGTATCCGTCAAAATTCACCGTATCATGCACTTTGTAAATTCTCCAATTATTTTGTGCATGCTCGTCAGATCAAGAAGAAACTTGCGCCAGCAGGACTGCATTATTTTTCTGGTCCTGTATGCCATGTTTGGTCCGATTCTGAGACAGTTGATAAAATCGCCGTATCGCGGGCCCCCCCCGGTCCGACTCAACGTACGATTTTGTGCACGGCCCCTCGGAATCCAAAACTGGACATACCGTTGGATTCGTATCAGTAAACCGGATTCGTAGACATATAGTTTGACGACTTTAGAGACCATTGACCCTGGCACGCTTTTCGGTGCAAAGCAGGTCCAACGGCGAATACCATTTTTGCCCGAAATTACCGTTTTGCCTCTGTATCCAGAATTGGACTTAAGGACATGCAACCTTAGCTAATTTGACTATTTTGAGAATGTTGGTAACGTTTATTTCAGCTTTCGGAGATGGTTGTGATGACTTGGACTTTTTGACTTGATTGATTGACGATACATTGTTGGTTCTCCGTGCAACCTCCAGGCAAGTATACCTTGTCGAACATATACAGTATTTACATGGTTTCTCTTTTTTTATTATAGTCCTTTCCATATTGTCACATGATTCTGTATTGTGATTGATTCGTCCTAGATTGCTTTATTTGTTCTAGATTACGTGCACGTATAGGATGTTTGACATTGCTAGAATATTGGTCTCTTTGTGTTACTCTTTTCTCGTGATTGAGTTGTCAGTTTTTATATCTGTCCTTGACCATTCTCGACTGGGAGTATCTTGCATTGTACTACAGTTGAGACATACTATAGCTTGGGAGTATCTTACATTGTACTACGACCTATAGCATATATTGACTGATTGATTGACTTGACTTGCGGCACTATAAATTGGGAGTATCTTGCATTCTACTACGATTTATAGGAGTCTACTTGACTTTGTATCCTTTAGGAGAGGAGGTCGATACTAGGATTGGCTAACCTTGACTGAGATTATCTTGCATTGTATTACAGTCAAAATCTACTATAGATTGAGAGTATCTTGCATTGTACTACAAGCTATAGAGGTTAATCGATTGATTGGTAGCCAAGTCTAGTATTATATTTTCTCATGACTCGTCGTCCTTAGATGTTCTTCTTGCAGTGTTCTTATTCTCCACACCTATTATTTACTGTCATATTAGTAGGCATGTTTTATGTATCTTGCTAGTCCTCTGAGGACCTGATGATCTCTTCAGGTAGCTGATTGCACGGAGTTAGTTAGCTGAGCATGTGGTAGTTGACTTCATATGCATGATTCAGGTATTTTGTTAGTATATAGATTTACTATCTTTCTCGTACTTTTATGATATATTCTGCTTATCAGCTTAGTTTTATGGACTCACATTATTCTTGGAGTCTAATCGGACATATATGCTGGTGGGCTGCAGACCACGACCCATACTTGTTCATTTTTGTTTTATATGATTCATGTGGATTGAGATATAGTTTAGATTAGACATGATACCCATGACCTAGACAGCTTATACGTACTCGAGTCGGATTGGAGTCCGTTCGATACGTAGCTGGCTTGCTCACGAGCTCGCGTCCGAAAAGCGGGTGCGAGTCGTGATAAGTTTTTGTGGTAGCCCATGCAGGTCAGAGCATATCGTATCGGTTACGTAACTGTACTGGTACGAGCCTGCGCAACTGACTAACCCTTAGAAATCTCAATCCACTCTGCCTTGAAAATTCTCCTAGAAATTCTCTACGTCCTTGAAAACTCCATATTTTGCTCTCGATTATACCTCCTTGCTTTTCGTACCATTGATTCCCGTCCCTTTATTTCGAGGTGACGAACGATCGTGCTGTCTAGAATCTATCAGAAATCCTTAAATTATAGTATATATTGCTTGACTATTGAGTATTGGCTGTTTATAAACATGAGGGATTATAGATGCCATGTGTCCTAGTTATTTTTGGTAGGATTGTTAGCAACCAGTTAGAAGATCATAAGACTTTAGTGGCCGTATTTTGAGGAGTAGTGTGACCAAAGGTGGGTAGTAGTCCGCAGTATTCAGAGTTATAAAATGACTAGAGAAGGTCATAAAATATTTTGGGGAATTAAATTTAAGGGGATTTAGATAATAGTAGACTTCCTTTCGAATTTTAAGGAATAATTACGAATTTGAATTTCGAGGACGAAATTATTTTTATGGTGGGTAGATTTGTAGCTCCCCTTCCCAAAAATTGCGAAATATTTTTTTATTATTTATTTATTTGATTAAATGGTGATTTTAGACCTTAGAATTAATTATTTAGTTAATTATTACGGTAGATAATTTTAGCCATAGTAGAGTTTTGAAGTGCCAGACGACTAGGAATCATGGCACGGATAGTGCAGTGACGTGTTTTGACTAGTGTTTAGCCATGGTAGGAGAATGCCGAGCCATAGGAATGTCCTAACTAGGAAAACCAAGCCAAGTTACGACTTAACCCGTACCGAAGTTTTTATTTATTATTTAATTATAGTATTGACCTGTAGAAGACCGTTTGTGCCGATTTAGCCCGAGCTGGGCCCGAACCGAATCCAAGTCCAGGTAGGCATGTAGTGGAACCAAATACGACCTTGTAGACATATTGGTAAATACAAATATTTTGTATATATATTTTTAGGAATTGGGAAATTATTTTCTAAATAATTGTTATAGGTAGATTATAGGCATTATTATTGTTAAATAGTGTTCTACAAAATTTGTATGATCTTCGGGAGCCAGATAAGTAGTGTGCTGGTTGTACCCATCAAAACGATATTGGACTATTTTAATTGTTATTAAAATTATTATTATCATTAATATTATTTTGTTGTTATTATATGATAATAATTTATATTTATTAAATCATTTATTATATAAATGATATATATATATATATATATATATATATATATATATATATATATATATATAAAATATATATATATATATATATATATATATATATATATATATATATAATATATATATATATATATATATATATATATATATATATATATATATATATATATATATGTGTGTGTGTGTGTGTGTGTGTGTACGTGTATATTTTTTTTATTTTTTTTTATTATTATTTTTATATATTTTTTTATATATATATATAACTATATGTATATGTGTATGTGTATATATAAATATATAAATGTATATATGTGTAATGTGTATGTGTACATGTATAAATATATTAGATATATGTGTGTATGTATAAATATTATTTTCTTATATATATATATATATATATATATATATATATATATATATATATATATATATATATATATGTATATAGATATATGTATTTTTTTTATATGGATATATATATATGTATATAGATAAAAAAAAATGTATATAGATATATGTATATATACATGAATTTATATATATTTATATGTATATATAAAGATATATGTTGCGTATATAAATATTATTTTGTATTATGTGTGTGGATATATATATATATATAGATATATGTATATATATACAGGAATTTATATACATGTATATGTATATATATAGGTACATATATATATGTATTAATATATAATAGTTAAAAAAAGGAATAAAAGAAAAGAATGAATAAGAATAGGGCCCAACCCAGCCCAACAAGTGGAGTGGGCCAGCCAACTGGACCGAGCCCATGAAGCAGCTCGGGCTCGGCCAAATAAGAACAGTGCAGACTAAAAAGAGCCCGAGTGTTAAACCCCGTGCAGTATTCGTGCATATATGGAGATCGATCGATCGAGAAACTCCAGAAACCCTAAACCAAACCCCTGGCGACCTTTCCCATGTCGGCCGTACCGCCCCGAAGCGGCCAGGCCACCGTCGGCCGGCCAGGGTGGCCACAGACCCGCGCGCGCACGTGCCAAAGCAGGGCAGCCGCAGCAGTAGGTACAGCAAATCGTCCAACTTCGAAGGTAAATTTCTTCCTCTGTACTTCATCGTTTTGAGATTCGTAAAGTGTTCCGGAGAGACTATATAACCCTCTCGAGATCCCATCAAGTGGATTTGAGGATAGTGTCACAACCTACCCATGAATTCGACGCAAAGTCGAGGAAAAACTGCGTGTTGACAGAACACAATTTCAGTCCAATCATCTATATTGGAAGCCAGATTTCGAACAATATATTAGGGTTCTCAAAAATCTAATTTAACAAGCTTGTAGACAACATAACCGAGATTGAGACCACACTTTTAGTTTATTTTCTAGTGGATTAAACTCTGTTTAAAACCAAGTTGAAAATCATGAAAAACCTGCTTTCAAAACATAGAAACTCATCCACACGACGTGCGTCCCGCCAAACCGGGCGACGTGGTCGCAAACCGAAAGCATCAAAAGCTGCGTATCGGCTTCGTGGTCGTGTGGGCTTTGACGAAATTCAAATTGGTCGCGTGTGCGCGACGAATTTGATGCGTATCCGTCGAAATTCACCGTATCATGCACTTTGCAAATTCTTCAATTACTTTGTGCACACTCGTCAGATCAAGATGAAACTTATGCCAGCAGGACCGCATTATTTTTCTGGTGCTGTATGCCAAGTTTGGTCCGATTCTGAGACAGTTGATAAAATTGCCGTATCGTGGGCCCCCCGGTCCGACTCAACGGGCAATTTTGTGCATGGCCCCTCTGAATCCAAAACTGGACATACCGTTGGGTTCAGAAAAATAGATTCATAGACATGTAGTTTGATGACTTTAGAGACCATTGACCCTGGCAAGCTTTTCGATGCAAAGCGGGTCCAACGACGGATACCGTTTTTGCCCAAAATTACCGTTTTGCCCCTGTGCCCAGAATTGGACTTAAGGACAGGCAATCTTAGCTAATTTGACTATTCTAAGAATGTTGGTAACGTTTATTTTAGCTTTCGGAGACAGTTGTGATGACTTGGACTTTCTGACTTGATTGATTGGCGATACATTGTTGGTTCTCCGTGCAACCTCCAGACAATTATACCTTGTCGAACATATACAGTATTTACATGGTTTCTCTTTCCTTATTGTAGTCCTTTTCATATTGTCACATGATTCCGTATTGTGATTGATTCGTCCTGGATTGCTTTATTTGTTCTTGATTACGTGCACGTATAGGATGTTTGACATTGCTAGAATATTGGTCTCTTTGTGTTACTCTTTTCTCGTGATTGAGTTGTCAGTTTTTATATCTGTCCTTGACCATTCTCGACTGGGAGTATCTTGCATTGTACTACAGTTGAGACATACTATAGCTTGGGAGTATCTTACATTGTACTACGACCTATAGCATATATTGACTGATTGATTGACTTGACTTGCGGCACTATAAATTAGGAGTATCTTGCATTGTACTACGATTTATAGGAGTCTACTTGACTTTGTATCCTTTAGGAGAGGAGGTCGATACTAGGATTGGCTAACCTTGACTGAGATTATCTTGCATTGTATTACAGTCAAAATCTACTATAGATTGGGAGTATCTTGTATTGTACTACAAGCCATAGAGGTTAATCGATTGATTGATAGCCAAGTCTAGTATTACATTTCCTCACGACTCGTCGTCCTTAGATGTTCTTCTTGCAGTGTTCTTATTCTCCACACCTGTTATTTACTGTCATATTAGTAGGCATGTTTTATGTATCTTGCTAGTCCTCTGAGGACCTGATGATCTCTTCAGGTAGCTGATTGCACGGAATTAGTTAGCTGAGCATGTGGTAGTTGACTTCATATGCATGATTCAGGTATTTTGTTAGTATTATGGATTTACTATCTTTCTCGTGCTTTTATGATATATTCTGCTTATCAGCTTAGCTTTATGGACTCACATTATTCTTGGAGTCTAATCGGACATATATGCTGGTGGGCTTCAGACCACGACCCATACTTATTCATTCTTGTTTTATATGATTCCTATGGATTGAGATATAATTTAGATTTGACATGATACCCATGACCTTGACAGCTTATACGTACTCGAGTCGGGCTGGAGTCCGCTCGATACGTAGCTGGCTTGCTCACGAGCTCGCGTCCGAAAAGCGGGTGCGGGTCGTGACATTGTGATTGGTTCGAGTATAGAGGCTAGACGAGTCCATTACATGTATTACGAGTGAGTGAATCCATAATGCTAATACGTGTGGTGACAAAGAATCAAATAGAACTATACTAGAAGCTGAATCACAGAAATCATCAAATAAATGAAAGAACTATCAGAGAATATATTCTCCTGATACCCTGAGCAAATGATGTGTATCGATGTCCAAACTAGAGTCATAAAGTCCAATTTAATGAAATACAGGTTACAATGTGTTCAATATTGAATAATAGATTAAAATAATGAATTCTACATGCTCTAGGCCTCTCTAGGTTATGCAAAGTCAAACTTGGTCAACTCTTAGTCAAGCTAGTCAAACCTAGATTATGAGGTCAAATCTAGGTCAAAGGTTATCTATCCAGTAGGACTCAACCTATACCATCACACCTCTAAGGTAAAACACAGATGTATCTATATAGGGCATTACTCATAACATAGATATAAGGTATTACACTATGGCATCTATTCTAACACACTCTAATCCATAACCATATACCATACTCTAAGATACCACACCTAACCTATATCATGTATATATAAGACAAACACAAATATAGGTAAAGTGCATTTAAACCCTCCTTAGATGTCACGAAAATGCAAATAAAGACTCGTTGATCCAAAACAGACAGTCCGTTATGAAAATGCTCAAATCACCCCCTCCCGCTGTTAAAATTTAAAAATCGTCTTAAAAGATGATTTTGCCCCTCCCCTCTCCTCTCCCTCTTTCTTCGGTGGTGGGGGCGGGTCAGGGGGGGTCGGCGGACGGGTCACCGGCGGAGGGAGGAGGGGGGTCGGGGATGACCGGCGGAGAGAGGAGGGGGGTAGGGGATGACCGGAGGGGGGGAGGGGGTTGGGGGGCGGGTCGCCAGCGGTAGGAGGAGGGGAGGAGGGGGGAGGGTCGCCGGCGGAGGGAGGAGGGGGTGGTGGTCGGGGATGACCGACGGAGGGAGGAGAGGGAGGGAAGGGGGTCGAGGGGCGGGTTGCCGACAGAGGGAGGAGGAGGGGGGGTCGGGGTCGGGTCGCCGGCGGAGTGGGGTCGGGTCGCCGGCGGAGGGGGTGCGGGGGGGGGGGGGGGGAGAGGGAAGGGAGGGTAGGATGGGGGGTAGTTTAGGTAGTTTTTTTTAAGTCTTAACGGCCATTTAACGGATAAGGACCATTCTAAACAAAACAGATTTTTCGGGAGGTACAAACTGCTTAAGTTTTCTAAAAGGTCTTATTTTGCAAACGAGGCAACTCTAGGGAGGGTTTAAATGCACTTTACCCCACAAATATACCTATCTAAAGTATCATTAACCTTAATCCCATATCCTAACTCAAATTATGACACAAAATACTATGGTATCTCATATTTAGGTGTACCCATATACCCATAAACATATAGGAACCCTCAATACATATCCAACATACCTACACTAGTGATGTCTACCCACTTGTATACACCTCCACAGGAATCCTATTTGATTTCCTGATACAACACATGCAGTTGATACCTGTATCTCAGATGTTAAGACACACGTACACTACTGACAATTGCCACACTCTCACATGCCCTGTACTAGCAATGTTAAGTACCTGCACTCTCCATGGTCCCACTTTTTTGGATGCTACCATATAAGACTGAACCTAAGAACTTGACACCTACAGACATTATGATACACTCATTCCAACAGGTAGGTATTCCCTGCCTATGCACAAGCCCTGTCACACTGCTTGACACTCTCACTGCACACTCAGAAATTAGGTTGGATTCTCCCTAATCCACCTTCAGTATACATTAATGAGCCACAACCTCTTTAACTTCACACTTGCACTGGACACTCACCCCCTATCCTAGACTGATACAAATGGAAATCTGGACTGAACCTAAGACAAATAGGAATATAACATTACCAAAATATGTCAAATTAGCGACGAAATTAGCGACGTCAGTTAAAAACGTCGTTATGTTTTGTGTATTTAGTGACTTATGTAAATGACGTCGCTGAACATAACTATCAGCAACGTTTAGCGACTAGTAGCGACTGTAATTATAGTTTGAAAAGAACAAGTCGCTATGTATTCGCAAAACGTCGCTGATTTATTTTTTCAGCGAGGTTTGGCGACATTTAATCATGTCCGTCTCTATCATATTACTGAACAGCGACGTCTAGCGACGACTCACTTAGACGTCGCTAATAACTTTCATTTAGGGTTCTGGGAACCCGACCGATTTCATTTTATTTCCCAAATTTTCATTCTCCCGCCGAGCGCTCTCGTTTCTCTCCCCCTCCCCCTCTCGTCTCCGGCGACCGCTCCCCCCGACGAGCTCCTTCCCTCCGGCGAGGCCTCCCCCCGACGACCCCTCCCTCCGGCGTTGCCTCCCTCCCTCTCGTCTCCGGCGACCGCTCCTCCCTGGTGACCTCGTCGTCGCTCCTCCACCGTCGACCCCCTCGTCCCCTGCTCCACTCCGACGACCCTTACCCGACCCAGTCCAGGTATACCTAACCCTAACCCTATCTCCCACTGACATGATACATACATTTTTAACCTGTGAATATCGATTTTATATACTAACACCCATGACCCTCCTGTGAATATCGATTTTATACAGTGCCTATGATTGCATACACACACACATTTTTAACCTGAAATTTGAGAACAGTGATACTGATTTTGTGTACACTTTTATCACACACATCTACACACACACTACACAAATCTGAATGTGGATACACACATACACTTTTGCACCACTGTTAAATCTGAGATCACAATCTCTGTTTCAGTCCACTTGGATATATGAACTCAGTCCCCTCTTCCTTTCATTTTCCCTCTTCCTATACACATATAACATGTGTATGTAATGAATGATATATGTGTAATGTTATGCATGTTGGTAAGCACATATGAATGCAATATGCATATATGTATGCAAATGGGAATACATGGATATATGCAAGTTATAAATGCAATGTTTGGATAACATATGAAATATAATGTATAGGTAAGCATTAATGTAGGTAATGACATATAATCATGTAATGCATATGTATAAAGAATAGAATGGGTGAATGTATTATGCATGTTTAGATAACATATGTGATAGACATATATGTATGCATAAATGCCATAAACTAATAATCAAGTGTAATGCATATATGTTAAGAAATGAATGCATGAGTGAATGTAGAAATGCAAGCATCTACGTAAATATGCCTATGATTGAATGAATGCAAGTTCAAATATATGAATGTAATGTAAGCATTTATATATATGTAATATGTGTTCTCTATGACTTGTGATGGTGTGTGTTTGATTGCCTAGGCTTGGTTAGGCCTAGTGAGACTTGACTGGACTAGGATTGACCTAGTTGACTAGTGTAATTGACCAAGGTTGACCAAGGTTTGACTTTGACCTATGTGACCTAAAAATCATGTAGATTGTATTGTATCTTTCAATTCTCTTGTATTTTACACATCATGACCCATATTACTCTGTTCAGGACATTGTGACTCCGGTGCAGACATCTGATATTACACTACTCTTTTCAGAGTAGAAGACTAGTACTTTCTCTGATAATTCTCTTATTTATTTGTCAATTACTGTATTTCAGTTCTAGTTAGTTTTATGTGATTCTCTGATAGTTCTCTCATTCATTTTCAACCGCTCCCTCCTGTGAATATCGATTTTACTAGATGGCACCCATGAACCGAACAGCGGCACGTCGTTTGAGGGAAAAACAAATTGCTGATGTGGCTCCTCCTACTGTTAAGGAGGAAGTGGCACCGGTAGCTAGTGAGACCGGGAGTTCCATTCATCCAGGACCTGCAGAGGAATGGCGCTTTTTCGTCGTCGATCCCACTTATCAGAAGATGTTGCGTGATGGTATCATTGAGCGTATGCGTGAGCTGCGTGGTCGTCATTAGTGTATTTTTATGGATAAATTTTGGGTTAGACTATTAGTACTTATTACCAGCTGTACTTGTTTTATGGAGATGAGTTTATAGACTTATTACTAGCTGTACTTATTTTATGGAGATTAATTATGGACTTATTACCACTTATTTTATGGAGATTAATTAGGCTAAGTCTTCTGTGTGGTCATTTCTGATACACTATGGTTATATGGTCATGTTATGTGATACACTATTACCACTTGTTGTATCATGATTACTTGGGATTCTATTTCAATGATTTTTCTCCAACCTCTTGTAAAAAAGGTTCTGTCGAGGTATAATTGCACTTGTAGAAGTGCATGACGCCAACTATCCAACATTGGCCTTTGGCCTATGCTTAAGCAGTGTGGACTTCCAGGTTAGGGTGTTGGTTCATGATTAGCATTGTTTAGATATTAGTTTCAGTTAAAGGATTAGTTTAGATTAGGATATTAGTTTATGTTAGAAGGAATATGAGAGTTAGTAGATGTTAAAGTAGGATATAAATTTATTAGTTAGGATAGATAGTTTGAGTTAGGATACTGCTCAAGCACAGGCTAAAGGGTCGATATTGGATATTAATTTAAAAATTTTGACTTGTCTTGACAAACTGAGTGAAGTAACTCTTATAGACCCAAAGGGTCGATATTGGACAGTTGGTGTCATGTACTCCTAAAGAGGAAGGTAAAAAACGAGGCTCGGGTCGAAGTTTCTATTTATGAAGCCTATATTCTCGAGAAGATCACAAACTTCTTCTCGACGTATTTCAAACCTCATGTTGCTACGAATAGAGCGAGGGCTCCGAGAAACGACGACGGTTATCAAGAATCTAATGATGGAATACTGAAAGTATTCAATGTGTCCAGAAAGCCTTCGGGGAAAATGAAGAAGAGATATTTGAATGACGAAGAGCTAAGGACTGCACAGTTGTATGTATTACTCAATTGCGATGAGGATGAAGTGGAGAAACTAGAGGAATAAGTAATTAATGATGAGTTTATGTCATCTCAATATAATAGTATAAGCTAATATTATTGTACTAATCGGCGGTTGCTTCATTGTTTTTCAGCACATATAATGTTGAGTTGATGTCGGTTAGACCCTACCTAACAGACGAAGCATTAGAACAAAAAATGAGATGTCATTTTCCTTCTTGGTTGAGCGAATATATAAGCAGCCCGGTAATTACTGGCCTCTTTTAATGCAACTGCGTAATAAATAACTTACTATCTCTTCTTTGGTATTCGGGTCGATTGTCTAATTTCATCCGAGATTGAATTAATTAGAACTCTTGCCAAGGGACCAATTACTTTTGTTAAAATATGGCCAAGTTACTGTGTCAATGGCTTTCGGTTCAAGTCGACAAATGCTCCGATCAGAGACAGCTTCTTGGATCTTGATTCCACGAAAAATAGTTGTTTGTGTATCAAATCTTCGAACTACAAAAACGTGGATCCAGGAAATGATTTCTTTGGCATCTTGCGAGAGATTGTGGAGTTGACGTATAATTATGGCAGAGAACCTGCAAAGATCGTATTATTCAAGTGTGAATGGTTCGATCCTACTGAAAATCAAGGTTGAAAAATTGACAAGCATGGTCTTGTGGATATAAACTACAAGCGTAGATATCAAGGCTACAAACCATTTGTCCTAGCAACTCAAGCTCAGCTCGTGTACTTTACAGCTTATCCGAGACGGGGAGCAACGAAGTCTGACTGGTGGGCAGTATGCAAGACTAAAGCTAGAGATACTTGTGATGTTGACGAAAAAGCTTATCAGGAGGACGAGCTGCCTCTTGTAACCAATATTGTTGATGTTGACTCCACGGAAGTTACGCATTACACGACACATAATGTAGAAGATGTAGAATTATCCGAAGAGGAAGACGAAGCCGACGAAGGCGGAGATGAAAGTGAAGATGAGGAGGAAGATGAGGTCAAGAAAGACGAACAAGATGATTATTCTGAAGATGATTGAGAGAGACGTACTTTTATTTTCTTATTATGTAGAGTTGGTTATTATCTAGTCTTGGTTATTATCTGAATGTACTATCTAGACTTAGATATTTCTTATAGAATGTACTATCTGAACTTAGATGTTTCTTGTAAAATATACTATCTGGACTTAGATGTTTCTTGTAAAATGTATCATCATATGTTGTCTTGGTTATTATCTTGTCATTGTTGTACTTTTATATTTCTAGTCTCTATTATTTGTTATCTTTGTTGTATCTCATCATATGTTGTTATCAGGCATGACAGGTCATCGCAGATCGTTCCGTATTTCCTGACATGGGGCACGGGGTATTGATACTGACAGAGGATAGGGTACTCCTTCGGTACCTACTGGTGGTACTGCTAGAGGACGGGGTTCTTCTTCGGTACCTCCTACTGGTACAGGCTCTGGATCATCGTCGCCCAGTATTCCAGTGTATCGGACAGTAGCTCCGCCCGCTACGATGCTACGTGGCATATTTTTGGGACGAGTAGTTCCAGGCCTGAGACTGCTCCCGAGAGTAGCGTTCCTCCTGCAGATACGACGATGGAGGGAGATGAGCAGATGGAGGAGGCTGCGTCGACGGCCGACCAGTATCAGGCAGATGATGCCTGCGCACCTCCGAAGGAGACGAGGACGGAGATCTGGGCCGATGGTACAAAGTAAGTATTTTGGTTTATCATTTTTTTCTGTGTTTATCATAAGTTAACTTTTCTCATGAATATAATTTGTCTGTATAGATGTCGTCCCCCGTCGGTACAGATACGCCTAGGCCAGCTCCTGAGGCAAAATTATGGGGGTCCTTGGATAAACTACTCGGATGCTCCGGACGATAGGAAGGCCTACTGGTTTGCACGCTTCAAGGTTAAAATAGATTTTTTTAACATGAATCATTTGATTTATGCATATTATATATTACTAAAAAATATTTGGTTTGCGTACTCTTCTAGGATATGTTTTTCTATCCACCGCACCGAGCCGAGCTGATCGAGGGGATACTTTATGCTGTCGCTGCTAAGCTGATCCGCGACGCTGTCAACGATTAGAAGGCTCGTGATCGTGCCGAAAAGTCGATCCAAGATTGGATCACCCCTGATCAGTGGGATGCGATGAAGGCTCGATTCAACGAGCCAAGGTACAAGGAAAAGTCTGAGAAGGCCAAGGCGGCTAGGCAGCATGCCTCGAAGTGGTGCGGTGGGTCGATTCCGATGACGGAACATTTTCGTCATCTGGTATGTATTTTTATTTCAGAAATATTATTTTAATGCAAATTCGATAAATTATTACTAAGATAATATATTTAATTAAAGGTAAGGAAGGTCGGTAACGCCGACATGGTGACCGTCTTCCTGGCTACCCATCGAAAGGGCGATGGCCTTATTGACGAGAGGGCCAAGCTTGCCTATGTAAGTATTATAATACTATTTGTTAATTATAATACTTCGTGTTAATTTTAATATAACTTAGTAAATATGCATGCAAATAAATATTCATGTAGTTAGTAATAATAAGTACATTAATTAGAGATTAGAAATCATAGAGTACTATCCATACTTTTTAGGCCGAGTATCAGAGGCTTCAGGACCGGGCGACGGCTAGTGCACCTACTGCGGGAGATGCCGGTACTTCTTCGCAGCCCACTCAAGCTCCATCGACGGACGAGCTGTAGATGACCGCCGCTGGTGGACTCCGTAGGGGTACGTACTACGGTACGGGATCCTATGGTGCCCTAGTTGTGAGCCAGTCCTCTAGGGCATCCCCTGCTAGTGTGTATGGTCCACAGCCGTCCCAGGAGTCTGTCCGAGTCCACCAGATGATGGAGTCTCTCCGGGACGAGCTGCTACGACGAATTCAGGACTAGCCTCAGCACCAGTCAGACGAGCTTGCGCTTATAGCACGATTGGATGCGCTCGACCGCAGCATTATGGAGCTCCGGCATGTGACTGAGCGGACAGAGCGGAGCGTCACCGATCTTAGAGCGTCGACGGAGCACAGCGTATTGGATCTGCAGGCATCACAGATGTCCATGGACGAGAGGCTGAGATTGGTACAGGATTCGGTGGCTGATAGCAGTGATAGAATGTTATCTACCATAGATTCATACCACTAGCGACTTGTAGCGTTGGAGCGTTATCGTCCTCCGGGTGCGCTTTCATCGTCGTTGACTCCGCCGACGCTACTGCCTTCTTCATCGACACCGACTCCACTGACGTCACTACCTCCTTCATCGGTGTCGATTTCACAGGAGGACTATGAGCTTTTCTTAGCCCTTCGTCGCGGCGCGCCCCCTCCTGCTCCAGATCCCCAGTAGTCCTAGTTAGGACTGTTTGTATTGAGTGTTTGAGTACTTGTCTTTCTTTGTATTTGTTTGTGACACTTATTTATTTGTGACACTTGTTTGTTGGTTGCATAGATACATTGATAATTGGTTGTGTAGACCCAAGACAATTTGGATATTAGTTTATATATGTTGTGTGGACTTTGGTTATTTTATGTTATTATTCGTTTCATTTGGATGTTAATTTATCGGTATTGTTGTTCCACCGAAGGGGTCGGCGAACCCAGGGATAAAATGTGCTTGTGTATTGTGTTTCAGATTAAACTGCAGGGGAAAATGATTCTGTGGAGAAAACTGCATACTGCAACTTATTTTTTTTATTTTTTTTTAAATTTAACGACGTCTACCGATGTTTACCGACGCTTTCCGACGGCACATTACGTCGGTAGACGTCGCTAAATTGGCATATACTGCCAGGCTACCGACGTATAGCGATGTCAGTTTCGTTGGTATGCGTTGGTAAATGTCGGTAGACGTCGGTAAATATTCCAGAATTTTATATCATTTTCCCAGGATATACCGACGTATAGCGACATCACAAAACTTCGGTAATATATACCGACGCATAACGACATAAAAAATGTCGATAATTTTCCCAGGGAATACCGATGTATAGCGACATAATAAACGTCATTATTTCATCGATAAAACGACGGTAAACGTCGATATATTACCGACGTATCTTTGCGTCGGTAAACGTCGGTGTTGGCGACGATCAGCAACGTCTTTCCAAACAGCGACTAAGGTTTTCGCGGCAATAGAAAGACGTCGCTAAATACTGTAGGAAACCTAGAGGGAGGGTGAATTGGGTCAAGCTAACTAATCAAGCACTTAGCACAAGCTAATTGGCAATTTAAAAATATAAGTGCAAGAGAAGAAGCAATAACAATATCGACACACGATATATCCTAGTATCCTCCCAAGAGGCACTCCAGTCACGGAACTCTCTCCGGCTTTAATCCACTATTTGAGTATATAGTTACACACGAGTTTGGATCCGAAGAACTCGCCAACTTCTTACACGAGAGCTTTAATCCGAAGGCCTCTTCGACTTCAACCGAGAGTTTGGATACGAAGACTCTCCAACTTCAATCGAGAGTTTGGATACGAAGACTCTCCAACTTCAACCTTTCACAATAGGTTTCGATCTTCTTATACAATAAGATGAAGATCTTACTTTTCAACTCAATAATTCTAACACCATTTGTGGATGGCAAATGAAAGCTTTGTAGAGTTGTTTATGGATAGGCTTTGGTAGTTTATTAGGCTCATCAACCTTGAATGAAGGGGTTCAAGGCTATTTATAACCAAAGCATTGAAAAGAGCTCAAGGCAACTTTTCAGTCTGCGAACTGGCATACCGCCGGTATGAACCGACATACCGGCGGTATACCGGTCTGGAATGCAACGGCTAGAAATATAGCCGTTGGGTTCATTAATTGCTCGGATTTTCGACCGTTAGAATTTCAACGTTACTAAACCGGTATACCGTCGGTATGAACCGGTATGCCGTCGGTATGCCAATTTTGTAGACAGAAACTTTCTGTGGACAAAATCGGTATACCGTCGGTATGGACCGATATACCGTCGGTATGTCGATTTTTATCCGAAAATGATCCTGGGCTAATTTCTACCCTAGCTTTCGATTTTTCCATCCATTTTTTGTGTTTACAATTATTCCTAAGACTCATTACAGACTCCAGAAATACTGTAGCAGGTGCAGGCTTCTTCAGAGTCTTGAAATGATGATGGCATGGCTTGGCTGCTTCCTTTGATAGGTGCTGGCTTTTTTCCTTGGCGGCGCTGCCCCCTCGACCCCCGTCCGCTGACCGGGAAGCGGAACCCCCGGGTGCGTGGCTCCGGAGATGTCGTCGGGTGGTTCAGAGAAATCTTGTGGGATCCATCATCTTTGGCCCACCATGATTTCTTCATTGCATATGTCCACATTGATCTTCCTTATTGCTTTTCTGTATATACATGTTAGACGAACAAAGCAATATACATAATAGCAAGTATGATAAGTTTAATGCACATTAGGACAATGCTGAGTTTAAGTATAAGTGCTAAGGTGATAGCATAAATGTTAGTGATATCATAATGATAAAACTTAATTGAATGACTACAATCCAAAACATAGTTTTAATTTTGGCAACCCGATTAAATTTAAGATAGATAAGCTCATATCACTAATATATAGACCAATAGGCACATATCACCAAAGGTATAAGTATAAGTAGGAATGTTGTAGCGATAGTATGAAGATTAGTGAAAAAGAAATGTTAAACTTAACATATTAACCATATTCAAAAACATGATACAATCATTGGGCCAACAAATACGTCACTAAACTGGTTTAGCGACGTCTTTAGGCGTTGCTAAAATGACTTATTCTGGTAGTATAACCAATGTATTCAAGGGCTGGTATAATACAAGCAAGGGACTTGAACAATGTGGATACTAACACATATGCACCTAGCGTGAACTAAAGACTGAACACTAAATTTTACTGATACATGCATATATCTAATACATAGCCTCTCATCTCTCCCTCATGTATGCTATTGCTCTGTTGCCTATGCAACATGAGGCATTGCTGCCCCTACTCTCCTGTGCAGTAGCAAATATCCATGTATTGCTGCAATACCCTTAAATCCTATGCTCATACAGGTACAAGGCTTGCATAGGTCCTTTTCCTTCTCTTCATTACCTAGTATCTTAAACCAATTTGTGGCATCCCCTCCCTGCATATCTACAGAACTACTCAATCTGAACTGATCTTCTTCCACTCTCCTTACCAACTCTCTAATAATAATGCCCAAGCCCATCTTCCATACATACCAAGATATATATATCAAGTACATGCTGTCTCACTTATACATACATATATTAGTATAGATTACCTGCTATGGTATTAGATATTAGCCCAAGATATTCATGCAAGATTTGGACTGATATAATTAAGTTCAAAGAGAGACTGGACATAAACCAACCTGCAAGATAGAACTCCTATATATGTAGGACAGAACAAAATAGACCAAAGGCCAAGCATTCATATGTATATACATTGCATTCATATATAATTCTCCATCCCCCCAGACTCTTTACTAAACATTCGATTACTCGAGCTGCTAAGCAAAATTAGGACAAGGCAATTGCAGGACAGATCCAACAGAGGACTGACAATGCCAATACCTCCAATGATACTATATTGTTTCATGACTAATAATAGACTGAACCAATGGTTAAAGGGACTCAATATGATATGCAACTGGAACCATACGGAATTTGTAGATAGGCAGAATATTATAATACAGTGAGCAGGGCAGTACAAAGGGGAAAATTGAACTCAATTGTTCAGTAGAAATCGAACATAATACAATATGGTTTGATATGATGTAGGTAAGGATGGATTGATATATTAATAGACTGAAACATATAACTACAGGGGACTGACCATGAGTTATACTTGGTCAATAGTATGAAGGGATCTGATTAGTCCTGGATTGACTCTGAACAAGCATGGACTGGTCAATTAAACAATCGAACTGGACTTTAGGTACTGCAAGACTGAACATAAGGTATGAGGATATGTGGACAGATCGATTGGAACATGTTGATACTTCAATGACTCAAAATCGAATAGGAAGAAGAACTGAACCAACATGTGAATATAGGGAATGACACCACAATAAAGGTTAGCATACTAATCAAAATAGTGACTGAATCAAGGAAGCAATGGACTGCACATGTATGCTCGACTGCATTATAGTGCAGGTCATTACAATTGGGTGGCTGGACCTAATGACGCAGGACAAACATAAGATATGATGATATGTGGAATGCACAGTAGCAGGGCAGTGCAATGGATGGACAATGCAAGTTTGGTCAGATTAAAGAAAGCAGTTCCAATTATTAACTCCTAATGGGCATGATCCTAACTAAACTATAGGACAGCACAATGTAGGGATAGAGCAACCAAAACAGAAGCTATAGCTAGTAAATTAAATAGTTTGAGTAATAAAACCCCAAATCCTTCCTTAGCCAAACTGAACCTCACTTATACAAGGACAATACATAACTTGTGGACTGCACAGACCCACCCAAGGCTAAAACAGTGAGCCAAAACCATGTACAAAAGTCCCCAAATCCTATTTAACTCCCCAAACTTATTCTATATCACTATACAACCATAGTATAGTTAAGACGTAGCAAATCAAACCCACGACAATATATAAAACTGAAATTTAATCATTAAAAATCCTAAGAGTCATTTCATCGAACACTTTGTGTGTGTGTATCTGATATTCTCGTGATACACAAATCAAACCAATCCAAAATTGACCCAACTTCTTTCTAATGCAAGAGGACCCTAAATGAATGCACCTACATCAATGAATGTAAAATTAGAAGGTTTAGAGGGGTCTTACCAATTGGGAGTTGGAATCCCAATGAAAAATCTCTAGATCTAGACTCCCACCAAGCTCTAATGGTCAAATTGCTCCAAATACTTCCAAGCTAGGCAATAGAGGATTCCTCTCTCCAAGGGAAAGAGATTGCAAGTGGTTTGAGGGAATTTGGACTAGATTTGGGAGATGGAGGAATTTGGGGAAGAACACCAAATTAGGGTTAGGTTTCTAAATGAAAGGGGGGAGAAGGAGGCAATGTAGGTATTAAATAGGAAGGGGGAGGCTCATCATGGCCGACCAAGGTTGCCCCTAGGGTTAGGTTGGAGTGAAAATGCCTAATGGGCTTCCTATTTCTCAATTTAAGGCCCCTTAAGGGAAAGGCCTAATGTGGCTTTTGTTCTAAGGCACTAAATGGATTCAAAATGATATTCTAGATAGGTTAGAACATAACCAAAGTTGTCTAATCTCTCTAACCTAGTTTATATGGTCATGGCTAACATCTACACATTGTAGTTCTAAGGTTTCAACAATTAATGACACTAGCACAACACATTAATTAAGTAATAAAAAATAATGAAAAAAAATTACCATTTACCAAAATACCCTTGCTCAAGAATGTGGTGGTAACCACTATCGCCATTGGACTCCGTATATGCACTCGATTTTCCTCCTTCATTGACATCTCGTATTATTGTTTTATTTCCTTCATATTTCAGAGAAACGTACCTTGTGCTTGGTAGAAGTCAAGAAATATCTTACAAGTATTTCTTATGTAAATTGTATACTTAGTGCTTATTATGATTCTCTTGGTAAATAAGAAGAGGTAGTATTGATGCAATAGGTGTACAATAGTATTAAATTTTCATGAGAAAAATAATAATGAAATCCTCCCTTTTGAGGTATGGAATATGGTGGTAATTTTGTATTTGATGGAGTAGTGTGATCAAAGGTGGGTAGAGGTCCTCAATTAGAAATTTAATTCTTTGGTGGAATAAATTGTTGAGAGTATTCATGAAATTATTATATTTGGTTGGAAAAAAATAGTTACATACTATGGTGAGTGGATTAAATAGGGTTCTAGTTGAGGTAAATTGGACTATGAAAGTGAGAATATTGATGAGGATTGGACTAGGATTTGAGTAAAGAAAATAATTATATTTATGGACTAAAAGATGGTCTTGAATATTATTGAGGGGAATAAATAGTTCTATAAACATAGTAGAAATAGTGACACCAGAAGGGACGAGTACAAAAAATACTAGCATCTTCATTGATTGTTGCAGGAAGAAGTGTTGATAGTATTATATTAGATTATTAGTTGCATAGGATGGAGTAGTTAAAATTTGAGATTTTGTTGAATGTTGATATCCAATAAGAATAACCGGTTGCTAGACTAGAGCTATGACACTTACCATTATTGAGTGAGCTTCTTTATTAAATTTCGACAGAATTATTTTAAGATTTTATTAAATTTGGAGGACGAAATTATTTAAGCTGGGTAGAATGTAAAATCCACGCTTCGAATTATAGAAAAATTTCTATAATTTTTTTATTATTTATAATTGTTAGTAAATCCTTAGCAAGTGTTCAAATTGCCAAAAATATTAAATTGGTCAAATTGCCTTAGTGTAAAAAGTTTAAATGATTAAGCCAACCCGGATAAACAAAATAATAAAAAATAAAGCTATAATATTTGGTAAATAGTAAATTTAAATAAACCAGGTTGGTAAGTGGAAGAATAACATAAATCAATGATAAGTTAGTTATATGCTTCATAAATTAAATTTATAGTAACAGAAGATGATAACTGAAAATAATATATATATATATATATATATATATATATATATATATATATATATATATATATATATATATATATATATATAGGGAAAACGGGATATGAGCCATAGGCTCGTAAAAAATATATATAGGGAAAACGGGATATGAGCCATAGGCTCATAGTATTATATGAGCTATCCCACGTGGCTTCCA